>SSNS01000133.1:946587-1005764 GCA_006937985.1 Aphyosemion australe | reverse complement strand
GAGCTCTACGGTGCTGGGCAGTGAGCACAGGGCCCACTACAGGACGTCGGGCCCTCAGGCCATCTTCATGAAGTCTGTTCCTGATTGTTTGGGTAGAGACATTCACACCAGTGGCCCTCTGGAGGTCATTCTGTAGGGCACGAGCAGTGCTCAGCCTGTTCCGCCTTGCACAAAGGAGCAGGTATCGGTCCTGCTGATGGGTTGTGGACCTTCTACGGCCCTGTCCAGCTCTCCGAGAATAACCGCCAGTCTCCTGAAATCTCCTCCATGTTCTGGAGATTGTGCTGGGAGACACATTAAACCTTCTTGCTGCAGCACGTGTGGATGTGCCATCCTGGAGAAGTTGGACAACCTGTGCAACTTCTGTAGGGTTAAGGAATCGCCTCATGCTGCCAGTAGAGATAATTACTCAAGCCAAAACTAGCACGAGTGGAAAACCAGCCAAAAAAGATCAAGAGGGAGAAACTTGAAATGACCTCCACATGTTAAACCAGTCCTGTTTTGAGGGTTTTGTAATTGTTGCCACTTTAGTGCACCTGTCATTAAGTCCATGAACACCAATACAGCTGAAAGTGATTAACAATGCCCTCAGCTGCTTAATCAACCAGAAAATTATCAGACAGGTTTAATTGATTTCATGCCAGGCCCAATAAAAAAAGTGTTCCTTTAATTTTTGTGAGCAGTGTATATATATACTTATATATAATACAAATCACACTAAATGAGCTTCAGTGTTTATTTACTTATTCTTTATTGTTATTTTATTAATTATTTATTTACTCAGCTTCTAAGACATATTCATTAACAAGAATAATAACCAGGCACAGAAAAGTAATGTGGGAGTTGAAACCCCCTAGTGGCTCACTTCTGGATAGGTTTTTAAGCTAGCTAATGCTAAAGGCTAACAAGCTTCTCTGTTGTACTGTGCTGTATGCAGGCTGTTGCGACGTGCTGTTTAAACTGACTCGATGGTGTTATGTTCCCACTCAGCAAATCAACATGTCTGATCATCCAGAAGCCCCTTGTCTTCCTTTAAAAGATTACACAACTCAGAATCGAGGGTTGTGTTTGGACCAGTCGGCAGGAGCAAAGAGAAATTTAAACTGGTTACATTGGCAAGCCATCTTATATTAAGTAAATATATAGTCTGGCCACGACCCATTGACGGCTCTCAGTCGTGAGGCGGGATCTACGGTTGTCTTTCAAAATGTCAGCACGCAATTGGATAGCGCTAGGACCAATCAGAGTAACGAACAACGTGACGTAATCACAGCGACGGAAAAGCGGGAGGCATTAATGGCGTCTAACATCAATCATGTCTGTCGTTTTTGTATGAAAACATGTGAATATCATGTGTACTGGGACATTCCACTACTTTGTTTGATAAAAATAAGAAGCCACTAAGTATATCAGACAGACTTACGCACGTTGGAGTCTAAATAATCCAATGTTGATGACAAAGCCTTTTCAAACCAACGTGGTTCCTGCGCTGCCGCCATGTTGTTTGTGTTCGCGGCCGCAGCGCTGACGTCATCGGCTACTCCCGCTCTGTGATTGGCCCAAAATATAGAGCGCTGTGATTAGCCCAACTAAAACTATAGCGAGCTGTGATTGGACAGCCACAGCATCGGATCAGGCTGCGAGGGTTCCTATGAAGCGTGCCTAGACCAAACTTTGCAAGGCAAGAATTTGGTCTAGTTCACTAGGCTAGCACACAGTGCCAAAGCTACCAGTACCTGGTTTAAGGACCATGTTGTCCCTGTTCGTGATTGGCCAGCTAACTCACCTGACCTTAACCCCATGGAACATCTATGGGCTATTGTGAAGAGGAAGCTGCAATACGCCAGAGCCAACAATTCAGAAGAGCTGAAGGCCACTATCAGAGCAACATGGGCTCTCATAACACCTGAGCAGAGCCACAGACTGATGGACTCGCCCCATTGCTGCAGTAATCCAGGCCAAAGGAGCCCCAACTAAATACTGATGCTGTACATGCTCATAGCTTTATGTTCAGACTTTTCAGTTGGCCAATATTTCTAAAATCCTTTTTTTGCATTGGTCTGAATTGATATTCTAATATTCTGAGATGCTGAATTTGGAATTTTCATTAGTTGTCAGTTATAATCATCAACATTAAAAGAAATAAACATTTGAAATATATCAGTCTGTGTGTGATGAATGAATCTAATATACAAGTTTCACTTTTTGAATAGAATTACTGAAATAAATCAGCTTTGTCATGATATTATGACCAGGACCTGTAAGATCACGTTCTCCACAGTCTGAGTTGCTCAGAGATTTCACTGTGGCCTACATATTTAACTGGGAGGCAGATGCTCACAACAAACACCAGATGAAAAATACCTGTGACATTTAAAACAGCTTCACAGACTCAGGATTATGTCATTTATTCTGCACGCTTCTCTTTTTATTACATTTTCACGAGTGAAGAAAACTTCCTTCTCGGCTTATGTGGCCATTTCTATCTGTCATCCAGAAAAAGGCCAGATATTAGGGATTATTTTTATAAAATCATTTAAAAAGGGCCAAAACTAAATATATTTTTGTTTATGAAATATTTAATTATTATTATTACCGTATGTCCAAAAGTCAAAGGCAACCATGTGAAGGTTGCAGAAGATTTTAAATGCTTGGAGAATGTAAACAAATAAAGAAGAAGAGTACAGACCTAGTCTCTCCTAACCTCTGTTCCAAACAGCCACGTTTCCATAAAAAACAACAACCATAGCAGACATGAATGAAGCAAAAGCTTCTATAAGTCAAAGTGCAAAGTGAAACAGGCCCACTGCTTGGTGGTAGAGTTTGTGGAGTTTGGGCAAACTATCAGGAGTGTGTGTGTGTGTGTGTGTGTGTGTGTGTGTGTGTGTGTGTGTGTGTGTGTGTGTGTGTGTGTGTGTGTGTGTGTGTGTGTGTGTGTGTGTGTGTGTATTCACATACACGTGATGGCGAGCCAGGCTATGCCACTGATATAGATTTGTAGGATTTGATGCTATGACTGTTCCAGTCACATTTTAGTTCAGCACCACAGAAAAAAGTTCAACTGAAGGAACAGTTCCTTGAAGGGATGAATATCACTCACCACATTTCATTACTGTTTCTAACTTTGATCATCTGATGACAAGAACTGATATTTAGTCATTTTGATATAACTTTGAACATTATGGGCAACCTCACTCGATATCTAGAGTGTCTAAAAAAAGATACATTTATGCTAAACAAAAAGAACGCATGACGAATCTCCTTCAATAAGCATTTAGATCCATCCATCCATCCATCCATCATCCATCCATCCATCCATCCATCCATCCATCCATCCATCATCCATCCATCCATCCATCCATCCATCCATCATCCATCCATCATCCATCATCCATCCATCCATCATCCATCCATCATCCATCCATCCATCCATCCATCATCCATCCATCATCCATCCATCCATCCATCCATCCATCCATCATCCATCCATCATCCATCCATCCATCCATCCATCCATCATCCATCCATCCATCCATCCATCCATCCATCCATCCATCCATCTATCACCCATCCATCCATCCATCATGGGTAGCAGTAGCTCAGGAGGTAGAGCGGGTTGTCCAGTAATCGGAAGGTTGCAGGTTCGATCCCGGCTCCGGCCAGAGAATGCTGCTGTGTGTCCTTGGGCAAGACACTTAACCCGCCTTGCCTGCTGGTGGTGGTCAGAGGGACTGGTGGCGCCAGTGCTCGGCAGCCTCGCCTCTGTCAGTGCGCCCCAGGGCAGCTGTGGCTACATCGTAGCTCATCCCCACCAGCGTGTGAATGGGTGAATGACTGATTGTGTTGTGAAGGGCCTTGGGGGGTTGTAGAACCCTAAGAAGGCGCTATACAAATACAGGCCATCATCCATCCATCATCCATCATCCATCATCCATCCATCCATCCATCATCCATCCATCCATCCATCCTTCCATCCATCATCCATCATCTATCTATCTATCATCTTAACCACTGCCTCCTCAGCAGGGTCCGGTCGACTAGTCAACAGGGCTTTAAAAGCTATATTCTAATCCGCTTTGCCTTAATACCGAATTAACATCTGTTGTTCTTGAATTTAAATGAAAAGAAATTAGGTGAGTTTCGACTGTCACGTACTTTGAGATTTATTAGCTTCTAAAAATTTGTAAATAAAATTACTGCAAATCAGACGTCACCGCAGAATCCCTTCTCCCCCAGCGTAGCTGCTACTGACCACATGGCCAGATTGTGGTTTTCTTCACGTTTAATGCTCCTGTCGTCCTGGAAGAAGAAATCAAACCGCACTAAACTAATCTTCTCCTCTTCTCCATGTCTGGTTTGATAACATCAATTTGGTGAGATGAACATTCGTAGTCCAAACGTCTTTTCACACAAAACCTAAAATAACTTTTGCCGCCGTTGGAAAACAAGAGCTTTCTTGGTGTGGCAAGGTGGACAAACGAGGGCCCAGGCAGGACTCGAACCTCAGACCCCCGTGTGAGGGTCACGCAGGTGACAGGATGCTCACACTGTCACATCTTCCCCCCTCTTTCCACAAGCATGTCCCGTGTTCCCGTGCAGGGTGCCACAAATTCCACATCCATGGACCAACCTCACATTTCTACATGGATCCTGCCAACAACGCCAATTGTGGCATTTCCACAGAAGTCTTAAGATTGATTAAAAAGGGTCCAACAATGCCACCTAGGGACTGGCGCCCCAGGAATCATGTAGACCTCTACCACGCCCTGTAAGCCCACTCGCCCAAGAAGTCAAAGGTGGTGGTTCATATCTCCAAGTTTATTAAAAAAAACCATAAATATAAACAAATAAAAATAATCCTAAAATATCCACAGTTGGAGCTTACTGGACGGGCCAATTAAAATAAGGAGTAGTGGGCATCCATCACCACCAGGACACCCATGAAACACTACACACATGTGGAAGACAAAAAGAAACAAAATCCCACCACCAACGGAAACGGCACGCCACACACACAAGGGAACAGGATGCCACACCAAGGCGGAGGCCACACCCGCCGGCAGTCTCCAGCTGAAACAAAAGAGAAAAATACAATTAAAAGACTATATAAAAGTTAAAAGAAATAATCCACCCAATCAGTCTTTATGGCTACAATAGTTGCAGTCTGTTGGGTGGGGAAGTTGTTCGTCCATCTTGCATGGCAGTCCTTTGGATTGGGAAACAGCTCCATTTGTAGTCTTAGCTCGATCCGCCGATGGTCCACTCGGGTGCCTGCCAAGCCATCCAGTAGAAGATGTTGCACGGAACACCAGATCCAACTCCCACCTGACACAACCTGCCGTTCGGGCCTCAGTCTCCTTTGGTCCCATTGTCCAATATGAGTCCACTGATGGTTCCATAAACCAGCGTCTCTACCTTCATGTGCTACTTGGGGGAGGATGAAGAGGGGCCAAGCTCCTCCAACCCCTTTAGTTCATAGGAGGGGCTGGGACTGGACACCCCATGCCTGACAAGAATAACAGCCATCAGCCAGCATAGCTGCACCTGCCCTGGTGAACCTTTTAAAGGAAGCTACATGGGCCCTGATTGGCTGACTCCCTAATCAAGGGGAAAGTGACAGCAGCTTGAGCAGTACACTCTATTCAGCCACATTGGCATCAGAATGTGTCTTTAAACGTTCACGGACATCGTATGTGAAATCCACGGCACATATCAAACCGGATCAGAAAATAGCTTTAATCGCCCCGTTAACTCACATTCATTTGTTCTTATTTCCGGGGACCCATGGTCCGGAAGTAGATGGGTGTGGCTTAGGCTCCCTATGGGATTGTTAAAGTTACTGTTTATTAATTCGGCAGAATACACTCTAAACCCAGATAAGTAGAGTTTACTTAAAACAACTCAGGTAACACGTTGCCTTAATTTTTTTAAGTAATGAAGCATTAGTTGAGTGAGTGCAGCGGACTACATTCAATACACTTGAACCCTTAATAGAGTGAAATGGAAATTTTGAGTTGAATGTACTAGTTACAGAGTTACAGTAACTAAAGATGCTTAGTTGAAACAACTATTAAACACCCATTTATATAACTCAGCTTGTTTTTAAGCATTACTTTATTTCCAATTAAACCAATTTTTACTTTTTAACTGACAGATGCCAGCTAACTCATGCCTCATGTACCACATGACTGCAGGCAGTCAGTGAGAGTTGAACTCATGGCTACTGAGACCAGAGCCTTTAGTGAGAACCACCACTTTACTATATACAGAGGAACGGCACAGTGGTCTCATTCCTGAGACCTTCCTCCTCACTTATGGTGCCAACATGACAGAACAAATAACCCCACCTTTGCAACACTGAACAAAGCAATAACCAAGAAAAACACACAAGACAACACAACACAACCTCCCACACACAATAAACATGCATAAACACTAGGGGTGGGTGCATTTCATCGATGTGGCAATGCGTCGCAAAGCTTCACGTGAGGATTCAGAATCGATTAATGAACGTCGATGCTTAAAAAAATAAATAACGTGAAGCTTTGTTGCAAAGCCGGTACTAAACAAAAATACACGTAACCGGAGCCTTAACAAATGTAAGTTATTTGTTTTTGTGTAAGGAAGATGCTTTTTACTGGCGCACAATGTGGTAATCTAGGTGCTGTGGAGGAAAATAGAGGAACCAGCAGAAACGGTCCAAAGTTTGGGATCAAACGTGCAGCTACGGGCAGATTGGCTAATGCTAACTAAGCTAGCGGATAGCAGACTCACGCCGTGGGTTCCAAAAGAACACGATGGTCTTGGAACTAAGAATGACTAAACTCTACAAGCGGAAGAAAAGTCCCACCATCCTGTTTATTTGTAGCTGTCTGCAGAGCAGAGCCACAGCAGCTACCGGGACTCACGTTGTTGTTGCTACGAGATTGCGCAACACACCCCTCCAGGCCTATGGCAAGCCGTTGTAGTATATATTTCACAAACACTTTTATCTGTGAACGTAATTTAAACTGGATTATTGCCAACCCGTACATTATAGACATGCCACCATTACATTGTTACCAATAGAAATGAAATGTTATTCAATATCTCAAAAGCTGTAAGACAGTTGAGGTGATAGCATGTTGTTTTGCATGTTATTGAACTGTTTTCTAATAATGTTCTGTTGTTAAATAAAGTAAAGGAAGGAGAGAAAAAATGTTTCCCTAGCAGGTTTTAAATGTTTAAAGCTTTCCCTGATCGAAGTTAAGTTGGTCAAAGTGCAAATATTTACACAAGTCATACAGTCATAAAATAAGATTTTGTCTTTGAAAAACAGTTAAATGTAAAAAAAAAAAAGTATTTAGTTACTGAGAGTAGTTTTAGAGGAACTGAGTTCATTGATAGGTTATTTATTTACAAATGTAGACAAAGAAGAAGACAATCAATCTAGTATGAAAAAAAGCATTAAAAATGTCAATAATCGAAGAATCGTGGCACCAGTAATCGAATCGAACCAACAACCATTATAATCGAAGCATCGAAGCTCCCATAATCGAAATCGAATCGTGAAGTACCCTTTTTGGAACACCCCTAATAAACACCCCAAAATAGAACAAAATAGCTAAGAAAATGACTACCCACAATGCACCTCACCCACTGTTGCTTTCACAGTGGGTGGGGTCATGTTTTTATCTATAAATTGCAGTTTTAAGATGACTAAACTCTGGTCATTGGCCTAAGGCTTCAAACTTGGGGTAGAAAACTTGCTTGTTAGAACATCAGTGCAGCTGAGTTCTTCCTCTTTGTTCTGTGTGTCTCTGTTCTGTCTCTAAAGAGTCAGAGCTCCTCAGCATCTGGTCAGAACTGGTATGAACCAGGGTTTTGGAGGTTGCAACCAAGCAAACTTGATTATTTGAAGTAGTTTGAACTCAAACATATAAGCTAGGCCATCAAAAAGTACAGTTTGCTCAAATTTATAAGTGGTATTAAAATTACATGTGTTTTAGTAATCTGAACTCAGTTTGTTTAAGTAGAGAGTGCTGATTGGACTTCAAAACACAATTACAATAAGAAAGGACATGAAACAGGTCAGCTAACTCAGGATTAACAAGTAATGTTAATAATTTAGAAACATTTAAGTAATGTGAACAAGATCATTTGAGTTTAATCAAAATCTGGGTTTACAGTGTAGAAAAATGTAATAAAAACTGTCAGTGAAAGATTCAGCAACTTTTCTTTTCCTGAGATGTCTGTTGTTTTGGTGAAAGTGTTTTCTGAATTTACAAGCAGGTCTGTTCAGTAGTTTAAACATGACATCCCATAACAAGCCTTCTGTTGCATCAATCTGATAAAAATCTATCAACTTATTTAAATGTAACTTTCTAAGTTGCTTTTGTTTAGTTTTTTCTGTACGACACAGAGATAAGTTCCTGGTGAACTTAGAGAAGCTTCTTCACAAGTCTAAAACATCCAAACTCACCCGTGCACACGGGAAACATGCCGCCTGCCCACGTCGCACCCCTGGTGTTTGGCAGTTACACACTGATGTGTTGAGTCCACGAACGTGTCTCTGGATGAGCTGTTTGATTAGATGTGAGTGTGTGTTTTCAGAGGATTTAGTGTTGATGTTGTCATGCCCCAGTCTTTTATTTCTGTGCTGAACCATCCCAGAGTCTGGCACCCCCCCCCCCCCCCCCCCCCCCCCCCCCCCCCCCCCCCCCCCCCCCCCAGCACACAAATACCTACCCCACACAGACCCAAACACACAAAGTTGCTTTCTTCTGTTCTGTCTGGGTTTTACGACGGCTCATCTCTCTCTACCTTTGTTTCATCGAATCTCCCACCCCTCATCTGCTCGCCTGGACCGTTGTGATAGCGTCTGCTCCCAGTTGTTTAATTCAGTTATATGTGCACACACTCTGTGCATATCCTTGGATGTATGTGTGACCATGCATGTGTGGAAGTGAATGAGGATGGCAGAGCGCCTGGAGCCCCAGTCTGCCCATTAAGTTGCTCAGGGACTGGAAACATGGTTATGGAGCTGTAATGTGGGCTCTGACCAGCTCTGATAAAACAGCTCCCATCCCACAAGTCCTTTGCTGCAGTGTTGGACCACAGATTTATTCTGTCTCTCACACAGATCTGCATATCACCATCTCTGGTCATTTCCTGACCTTGATACCAAACAGAATTGTTCTTTCTTGGATGTTTTTGGTCTTCAGATGCACTAGCACTCAGCTTAATTGCACAGCTCTTATCTTATTAAACTGAAAGCTCAATTAAAAGATGGAAACTCACCCAATTAAGATCGCCTTGCACCAAATTCCAGCTTTTCTTCAAATTTGCTTTACAGGAGTTCATACTGCGCTTCTAAAATTATGTGATACACATAAACCATTTGAGTAACATCCTTTTTGTGTTTTAAAGTGAGTTTATTAAAGCCTGCCATGAAAATGCAAAAGGCAGGTATGCCGGACTGCCCTGTTGACTGATTTCCATTGCGAGTGTGACTGGTCCCAGTGCTGCCCATTAGCATGTGGAGATTCCACCCCATCACTGAGCTCTCTCTGGGTGGTGGCGAGACTACTTATTCACATATGTAGTCAGATTTCTAAAGAACCATTAGATGGACTTTGATGAACGTTTCAGGAAACTTTTATTGGTAGACCTTTGGAGAAATGAGAAGACCTCAGATGTTAGCCTTAAAGCCACATTCCTGAACTTTGCAGTTATATGCTCTCTGTCGCCCTCTAGAGGCTTGCTGCGTAACGTCACTGTCGTAACATTAAATCTCTCTCTGGGGCATAAGAGGCATGTTTACATTCCTAATATCAGGCAAAACAACAAAAACAAACTTTTTCACCTCCACACATTGAATAAATAGTTTTATCAGGACTGTATAACAACTCTATGCCCGACCAAACACAATAAACCTGGTGAAATCATTTATTACTTACCTAGCCATTAGCAGCACGGCTAGGTCAGAGTCCATAGTTCATGCTGTTCTTTCTAAAAGAGCTCTCCAGCGAGGAAAAGACTGCCCAATATTAACTCAGGTCCTTGCTCTTGCTCTATCACGATCTTCTTTTCTTTTCAGATTCAGGGCCGCTGCTAGGCTTTTGGAGGCCCTAAGCTTGATTGGCCAGGGAGCCCCCCCCCCCAAACAGAAACGCACCCAAAACATATTTAAACTCTTGCTATTTATTTTAAAATTGGAATTAAATTAACAAATGGAATACAAAGGATGCATCATTGATGGCTTTGTGCTGAAGTGGAAGTAGATGGCTGCTGGAGTTTTTCAGGATGCTGGGGTTGTTGATCGGTGTTTGAAAATGGTTCCTCATCTTCAGAATCTTCCTCCTGGCTGCAGGAACTCCTTGTAAATATTTAAGCATTGATCCTGTGAATGTTTCTGAAATGTAAAAAGAAAGTGATTAGCAAAAGTTAAATAAAGTAACAACACATTAGGATTTTCTAATGATTTTTTTACAGTGCGATAAAAAGTGACTAAAAATATGAATCATCAGTCTGCAGTTTATCTGTAAAGCCCTTCATGTCATGGCACTGTAAAAGGATATTCAACTATGTTATATTAATATAATGGAACATGGACAAAACCTATACTCCATTTATACACTTGAAACAAAGCAATGGTGGCATTTTGTACATGACCAAAAGGGAAGACAACAGAATTAGGGTGACCATAGTTCATGATAATAAAAAAAGAGACACTTGGCTCTGTCTCGAGATACATAAATGATTCTCAGTTTCCTCAAAGATGCCTTTAATACATGTAAAGTCTCCTCTGTATCATTAGATGAGACACTATTATTCAGCTATAGAACAAAATAATATATTTTTATAGACTTCTCCAGAGGTGATCCAACATGCTTTTTGGGCCTAAAATAATCTTTTCAACAAGTCAATAGTACAAGAATGAAAATAAGAAAATAAAAATCTTGAATGAAACAGTTCTAGAAATGATGCTATTATTATAAATATTAACTATTTACTGATTTAGCAACAAGATTTTTTCAGTAATTAATCTATCAGTCCAAAGTTTTACATTTGACACATTTTATGATTCACCATTGTGTTAACACTATAGGACTGTCAGAAAGGAACATTTAGACCTCCTGCCCTGCCAGTACAGCACACAATGATAAAGATGCCCTAAACAGAGGCTGATCATTTGTCAGAGATTTTTTTAATCATACAGAAGTAAACATAGCAGACATAATAATTGTTTAATTAGCAGTGTTCAGTTAATTAACAAGGTTAATTAAGGGGGATGTTAATGTTTGTAAACTGTAAGAATAGCTTTTTTGCCCTAATTTTGACTGATAGGCTACTCAATGGCTCTCTCTGGGCGACTAATTTATGTGTTTTCTGAGCAATATGCCACTGTAATAACTCAAATCTGTACCGAGGCCCTACGCACTCTGCGTACCTTGCGTATGGACAGCGGCGTACCTGTATATTCCTCTGATAAGGCATTTCTAGCTTTCTTTGGTGAATCTGCCGCTGCTAAACCGCGAGTCTAAGGCAAGCCAAAGGGATCAAAAAATTGTGCCTTCTAAACTCGCATTATGTCCGCCAAAACGCTCGTTTAAGACGTGCGTTTTGGCGGACATACACGTCCTTCTCAAAAAATTAGCATATTGTGATAAAGTTCATTATTTTCTGTAATGTACTGATAAACATTAGACTTTCATATATTTTAGATTCATTACACACAACTGAAGTAGTTCAAGCCGTTTATTGGTTTAATATTGATGATTGTGGCATACAGCTCATGAAAACCCAAAATTCCTATCTCAAAAAATTAGCATATCATGAAAAGGTTCTCTAAACGAGCTATTAACCTAATCATCTGAATTAACTAATTAACTCTAAACACCTGCAAACGATTCCTGAGGCTTTTAAAAACTCCCAGCCTGGTTCATTACTCAAAACCACATTCATGAATAAGACTGGCTACCTGACTGCTGTCCAGAAGGCCATCATTGACACCCTCAAGCAAGAGGGTAAGACACAGAAAGACATTTCTGAACCAATAGGCTGTTCCCAGAGTGCTGTATCAAGGCACCTCAGTGGGAAGTCTGTGGGAAGGAAAAAGTGTGGCAGAAAACGCTGCACAATGAGAAGAGGTGACTGTACCCTGAGGAAGATGGTGGAGAAGGACCGATTCCAGACCTTGGGGGACCTGCGGAAGCAGTGGACTGAGTCCAGGGTGAAAACATCCAGAGCCACCGTGTACAGGCGTGTGCAGGAAATGGGCTACAGGTGCCGCATTCCACAGGTCAAGCCACTTTTGAACCAGAAACAGCGGCAGAAGCGCCTGACCTGGGCTACAGTGAAGCAGCACTGGCCTGTTGCTCAGTGGTCCAAAGTACTTTTTTCAGATGAAAGCAAATTTTGCATGTCATTCGGAAATCAAGGTGCCAGAGTCTGGATAAAGACTGGGCAGAGGGAAATGCCAAAATGCCTGAAGTCCAGTGTCAAGTACCCACAGTCAGTGATGGTCTGGGGTGCCATGTCAGCTGCTGGTGTTGGTCCACTGTATTTTATCAAGGGCAGGGTCAATGCAGCTAGCTATCAGGAGATTTTGGAGCACTTCATGCTTCCATCTGCTGAAAAGCTTTATGGAGATGCAGATTTCATTTTTCAGCACGACCTGGCACCTGCTCACAGTGCCAAAACCACCGGTAAATGGTTTACTGACCATGGTGTTACTGTGCTCAACTGGCCTGCCAACTCTCCTGACCTGAACCCCATAGAGAATCTGTGGGATATTGTGAAGAGAAAGTTGAGAGACGCAAGACCCAACACTCTGGATGAGCTTAAGGCCGCTATGGAAGCATCCTGGGCCTCCATAACACCTCAGCAGTGCCACAGGCTGATTGCCTCCATGCCACGCCGCATTGAAGCAGTCATTTCTGCAAAAGGATTCCCGACCAAGTATTGAGTGCATAACTGAACATAATTATTTGAAGGTTGACCTTTTTTGTATTAAAAACACTTTTCTTTTATTGGTCGGTTGGAATATGCTAATTTTTTGAGATAGGAATTTTGGGTTTTCATGAGCTGTATGCCAAAATCATCAATAATAAACCAATAAACGGCTTGAACTACTTCAGTTGTGTGTAATGAATCTAAAATATATGAAAGTCTAATGTTTATCAGTACATTACAGAAAATAATGAACTTTATCACAATATGCTAATTTTTTGAGAAGGACCTGTAATGCTCGCTTTAGAACACGTGAGTTATTACCCCTTTGGCACATGAACATTAAAATCGATTGGACATAACATTTAGAACGCGCACTTTTTTCATCCCTTTGGCTTGCCACAAATTGCCGTAAAGCAACACCCAGTCAGTACTTCCGGTAGCAACCCCAGCTCAAAAACTGTATAGTGCAGTAAACAGATGTGGGACCCCCCAACACTATCACAGGTACAGAAATGAACATAATAGATAATACTATGACGCAAAACTTTACAAAAAAACATAATTTTAAGGTGTAAAAGTTGCGGAATTTGGCTTTAACTGAAGAAAAGCAGCACATTTTTGATGTGTTGATTGTTTTCTCTTTTGCTGGGCATGCTCCGTTATTTATCTGCATGAAGAACAGCATCTGGGTCATTTTTGCTGCATTAAGTTTCATGACAAGTCTGATTTTTAGCAAATGTCAGTAAGGGTTTGTGGTCCTAATTTACCATAAAATAGGAAAGTTTGTACTGTAATTAAACTTTTGCATGTCATATGATTTGGTCATTGGAATTTTTGTTAGGCTTCACGTGAGCGATAATCTTCATCAGTGTGTTGTTAAGGGATCATCGTCATTAATAGTGGGCCAAAATTCTACCTTTCTTCAATTGTACTTTGGAGGCAACATTTGGACACCCTCTGTGCTAGATATTAGCTATGAAACTTTGTCCTTAACCGCTGAAATCTGTCCAATTTTTTCTGTTAGCTGAAAATGTAATAAACGTCTGGATGGATTTACAGAAAGTATGGCTAAAACTCTGCAACTCCTTCATTCATGCAGACAAACCAACTCAAGATGGCCGCAACAGACTTTAGAGGAAATGAAACAAAAAGGGCTATGACTCAGTTTTACAGACATTAGAGTAAGCTTTTGCGTCCTTAGAGCTACAACTCTTTTCCAGCTGGTGAACTGATTTCACCAAATTCTGATTTGACCAAAATGTCCATACCTCCATCACTTCTCACCCCCAGCATCAAAGGCAGCGGGTGATAAGCCTTGACTCTGTTTGTTTTGTTGTAAACAAAAACAGATCCTCAGAGAGACCTGCTGCTGGGTTTCCCACATTCTTTGGATGGTTTGAAGATATGAAACGTCTTTTATCAACTTATAAAATTATGAATCTCAGAAAACCTTTGTTTCCATTCTACTGATTTAGCTGTTATCTGTCTGCATTCATCACGACCTCACACTGTAATAAAGTAGATTAAATTATTTAGAAATCATCCTGAGACTCGTGTGACCTTGGAGTTTGTGTTGTGTGTGTGTGTGTGTGTGTGTGTGTGTGTGTGTGTGTGTGTGTGTGTGTGTGTGTGTGTGTGTGTGTGTGTGTGTGTGTGTGTGTGTGTGTGTTTGCCGGAGATGAGCAAGGGATAAGATCTGCTCATTTATTATTCAATTAAAGATTGCTGAGGTCCTGGCAGATCATTAGCCATGGAGGTTATTTCAGAGGAGACAGACAAACAGACAAACAAACATGGACAGCCAGACGAAGACATAAAAGAAAAGATTAGAGGGGTAAAAGAAGAGACGGCAACAAATCAGTAGATTGGATTTATTTAGGAGCCACCCTTTCTAATACCAGCATCATGTAGTTTCATCTGCTGAATCGTCCTGATGGTTTCGTCTCATTAAGCTCTGCGGGGAACAAATCACAGAGCTTACAGTGCAATTCTGAGAGAAGACTTAGGTGAGCAAATTGGAAGAGCTCCGTGTCAGAAAACCCCTCAGCTCAGAAGGTTTCTTCAACTTCTAAAAAAATCAGGAGAACTTCCCCAGCTGTAGCTGCAACCACACTAAACCTTAACGGAATTATGTGCTATTGATTTTCCTCAGCCATCAGACGTTGAGTATGGAGAGATAATGAAATGTTGTACACACAGCCATTTACCCTTGCATTGTACTGTAGTGGAGAGAAACAGGGCAAAGGCTCATTCAGTTTCCATGGTGACAATTATTGAGCAGGCACTAGAAATACAAGCCAGTATGATTTTATTTCTGCCAGACCATTAGAGGGGAATTAAACCCCAGAGGTGAAAAGAATAGTGGGAAAAAAACTTATAATGATGTTTTAAAAAAAGCCAATATCTTTTAAATAAAAATGACATCATAAAATCTCACACAGAGGCTGTTTTCTTCACATTATTATCACTATATTTATTTTATTTCACTGAACAAGAGGAGTTGAACGTCAGGAACTCAGAGCAGCAGAGAGCCCATTGGTAATATAATTAAATCTGAAAAACTGACTTGTGTTTTTCAGTTATAGAAAAAGTTCCAAACAATTTAAGTGCTTGAAGTCACAGAAAATGGTCAGAGTTAATGAAACGTATTAGTTGTAATGCTTGTTATTTGACATGTTTATAAAAAAGTCAAGTTTTATTAATGAGCAGGTTTAACTGAGAATCCATTTTTAATGATAATTTCGGATTCTAATGGGTCACTCCGAGTTTTACATGCAGGCTGATCATGAAAATAGTCTCCTCCACCTATCTCCTGCATTAGCTTCTGATAGAAAATAGACTCTAGGTGAAACTCTAGGATTAGAAAATCCTGACAGATCTACGTCGTGAGTCACCCATCTTGACTCACGACGGGGAAGGCTGTTGTTGGTTTAGCGTCCAGGAAACAGCAGAGAACGTCTGGGCTAGTAGTAGCTAACCGTTAGCATTAGCAACGCCACCACACAGCAGAACTCCTCCAGGCTTGTGTTATTTGTGGAGAAAAATGTATGTTTAATCATTTATGATAATATATTCATTTAGAACTTTTCATTTATACACTTATGGACTATATTTGGTTGTGAGAGCATTGACTAAGGCGTTGGAGCCAAAGTGAAGCAAGAGTATCAAATTACAGCAAGTTTCCCTCCACAACCCCCTGCTGAGGAGAAGACAGCCCTAAGGAAGACAAGGGGAGTGGGGAAAAGACAAAAGACGGAGGTGGAGCTGTGATTCTCCACTTTGCTGTGAGCAGCCGATCAGAAAAACCATTTAAATTTAAACAATTGTGTTTTGAGTCTTATTTGGTGAAAGAACTTTGTTAGTTAAAGTCCCAAGTCATCATCACACACTGGTGAAATTACATCTCCGCATTTGACCCATCCCCATGGTGGGGAGCGGTGAACTGCAGCTGTGGCCGCGCTCGGGAACTATTTGGTGGTTTAACCCCCCAATCCAACCCCTTAATGCTGAGTGTCAAGCGAGGAGATATTGGGTCCCATTTTTTCAAAGTCTTTGGTATGACCCAACCGGGAATGGAACCCTGATCTCCCAGTCCCGGGGCGGACACTCTACCCTAGGCCACTGGAGCTGGTAAATTATCATAATGGTAATTATTATTATGTAGGAGGCATTTTCCTGACATAAAACATCAACGTTGCAGAGCAAACAGAGTCAGTGGTAGAGTTGTGTTGCTGTTAGCCAATCAGAGGAGAGATGTCCACATATCAAGAAATAAGACTCCAAGACCTGTCCTCTGAAGCTACTGGATGTTTCTCAATTGCAAGGACAATTCAAGAGAAAATTCAAAAAAGCTTTAATTTATGCATAAATGAAGAGCAGTTAAAACTGGAAAAAAGTTAGAAGTGTCGAGATGAGAGCCTTGTTTTGTCTGACTGCACTGTTTGTGTTTGACTTTGTTGTGTTTTATTTTTCGTTCCGTTTTTATTTGAAAAAAAAAAGTCAAATGAATGAATGGATACATTTTAGTTTTCATTTGATTTTCTTCTGGAAACATGGAAATCTGTAAAGAGGGGTGAGTGTTTACTTCAACCTACCTCCATTTCAAGCAATGTTGATTGTCAACCATTTTATTTTATTAACGTTTGAAATGAATGAATGAATGAATGAATGAATGAATGAATGAATGAATGAATGAATGAATGGTTTATTTGAACATTTGAACATATCTAGACATAATTTAAACTGAACAAACAAAAAAAACAAGAAAAACAAAAAAAGAAACACTAAATAAAAATGTATATTATAAATAAACAAACAAACAAACAAGAAAACAATCCTTTTCCCTTTGAAGCCTAAATTCTAAAATAATAACACTGAAAAACATATTTTTTAAACAGAACTATCTAATGTTTAGTGTTAAATAAAAGGTTTATAATAAGTAATGGTTTTATCTCATTATTTGTTATGGATTTTTGGATCAAGGCAGCTGACATGAGCTACCTTAGAAATAAGAGACGCTGCTTCTCTTCATTGAGAGGAGTCATCTGAGGTTGTTCTGGGCATCTGATTAGGATGTTTCCTGTTTGCAACTCTCTGGAGATTCTCCAGGCTGGATGGAGAGCTCAGGACAGAGCCAGAACTCACTGGAGGGATGTTATACCGTCTCTGGTCTGGGAAATCTATGGAAGCTCTCAGGAGCTTGAGAAGAGGTTGGAAAAGAGGTGGGATGGATGGATGGATGGATGGATGGATGGATGGATGGATGGATGGATGGATGGATGGATGGATGGATGGATGGATGGATGGATGGATGGATGGATGGATGGATGGATGGATGGATGGATGGATGGATGGATGGATGGATGGATAAAGTTGATATATGATTATTCATTTGCTTTGCCATATTGTTTTGCTTGAATCTCAATGTTTTGAATGAAACCACATCACAGTGACTGAATCATATCAAATCACATTTCACTGTTATTCATTCATTCCTTTTTTATTTATTTCACACATGGCTGTGCACATCTTAATTAAATTAAACGGTTAAAAGAGAGGGATCTTACAACACGACCATGATTGAAAAGGAAGAAGAAAAGCCTGGCCCTGGCTCGGGGGCCTGAGGTGGACCTTGGTGCCTCCTCAACTGGCAGGAAATGTCTATTCTCCGGGAGGGGGAGGATCCAACTCTGCCTGGGTGTCTAATGTCTTGTGTAGTCTGGAAGTTGATCAAATGCGGGGGTGGGAGTAGATATTCTGCTGGGGTGGGGCTGAGTTGGCGACCTTGGGCTCTGTGGAGCTCTCTTATGCTGCTGCAGTGGGCCCTGGCTAGATGGTAGGCCCAGGGTGGGCTTTGGGAATGGGGGTGCCTATATGGGCCAGCGGGGGTGGGGTGGGGGGTGTTTCCTGGGAGGGCTTAGGGTCCCCAGCCTTTCCTCCCCATCCTCAGACATTTCCCTCCCCCTGCTCCAGCACATCACCAGACACACATGCACATAGGGCCTTGGGGTGTGGAGAAGTTCAGGGGGTGCAGGTATGATTCCCATCTCCGCAGTCCCGTGGCGGCTTGCGCCCCAATTTTAATTTGCATATTAAACACTTCCATCAACAACATCTCATGCAGATGCAGACTTAGGGCCTTGGGGGTGAGAACAGCAACAGCATCTGGAGGGGGGATCACTGAGCTTCGCCTTGGGTGCCGGTGCCCACTTCCAATTTTAAGCTGCATCTGAACACTGAGGGTTCTGGGGGGAGTTGGGGTTGTGTGCTGACACCAGCTGGTGTAGGCCGGACAATGTCTACGCCACTCCCGAACCGCAAAATGCACTTTAACAACATGCATGAATTAGAACAGGTGGAGGGAGACGAGGGGTCTTCTCACACCACTGTTCTTGGTTTGCTGCCCGGGGCTGGAGACTGTCTGGTTGGGGTCTGGGGTGGTGGGTCGCTTTGGTCTGCCTTGGACGGGGTTGCTTGTTCATCATTACCCCAGTTAGAATGGGACCATCTATATCAATATCAAAAACTAGTATTGTATATTTCACCTATTTACTGTCTCCATAGTGTCTATTATTCAGTAAGTTCATACATTTGAACTATTCTAATTGTATTGTGTTTTTAAAGAGACAGTGTGTAGTTTTTACCATTAATTCATCCAAATGTTGTTGAAAATGAATTAAATGATGCCCAGTTGTTGAAAAAAATTGGCAGCTTCGTAACATATAACCATAAAAATCAGGTCTAAAATACATCGGCGTGGGTCTATACTCTCTGGGGGATGCCATATTAGACACCATGTTTCCTTCTATGGGAGCCCGTGAGGACAAAACGCATTTACAGATTTGTAACAAGCGGTTACAAAACTTACACCATTTATAAACGTTGTTGTTTTAAACATTTACATCTTCGCTCGTTGCCAGTGATGAAAGGTAGTCTGGTGTGCTTGTGATTTTGCTGGAGGTTGAACGATCTGATGATAATGATGATGATGGTAATAAAACTTAAGTCATGCAGATATTCATGTCAGCCTGTATTTCTCAATCTGCACTGTTCCTTATGTCTAAGTATGTCTGAGAACTTTCTCAAAAAATGAAACACAAAATGAAATGGCATACTTGGGTCATCATATAGTGTATTACTGACACACCAATAACTAAAAATCTGTTTTTGAGCTGTTGATATTTGTTTAAAACAGAGACATGGGATGAATTAGGAAAATAAAAGAATTAGAAGAAACAGCTGCTGTGTATTAAAGGGTGTGAGGTGCGCTCGGATTGGTGGTTAGGTGTGTTTGTCATGCTGCTCCAACCGTCCAGAAGCTGGTGGGAAAGACAGATTGGTGTGAAAATGTATAATGAAGCTTTTGATTGCAGTCAACATGCCTCCTACTATTGCAAAGAGTCTGCAGACTCCCCTGAATGCTAATCATTGCTGTTTTAAATGTGTTTAAGGTGCTAGGTAGCTTTCTTACAGTGCACTGAAAGAAATCCTGCAAATGTTTTCAGTAGAAACAGCTGGTTAGATTTGGCTTCTAAATTAAATCAGACAAGAAAACAATGAATCTCCTTAGAACTGTTTAAATCCCCCATGGGCCACAGGTATAAGATGTCTCAATAGAAATGTTTCGTAATGAATTAATTATTTTTACAGAGTTAATGAGTGTTAGCATGTTTTTGAGCTCAGAAGCACATTGACATGACATCGGGGTTGATGAGCATCCTAATTACCAGCAGAAGGAGTCAAAAGTTGAGTCAAGTATCAAGAAATGTAAAAGAGAAAATCCTCTTTAAATCTGTGTGCAGACTTGAGCAGAAATAACGACTGCAGAGCTGCTACCAAAGTAATAATTATAACTGAAGACAAACCAAGTCCTCCTGTGATCTGCCTCAGCCTTTCTCTGGTTCCCATTTGTGTTGGGTTAAACCTAAACACAGGAATCAGGTTATTGTCATGGAGCTATGCAGGCTCCTTGTCTGGGATGAGGCTGATGAAGACCACTCTGGGCTCTGTGGTGGTGCCAGTCACTCAGAAAAAGCAGGACTGGCAAATATCAGTTCTGTTCAGTCTTTTTTTTTTTCTTTTGCTCTCACTCATCTGTCTCCGTCCGCCTCACACACAAATCTAAGGCACACCAATCCATCTAACTGCCATGAATCAAGGATGCTCCCTGTCTTACTAGACTTGGAGCTGGAACACACTCCAATGAACAGTGTGTGTTAGTGTGTGCTTCATATTAGCAGCAGCCCTTTCAGACTCAACCTGCCTGGCTGCTGTGTGACAGACAAGCAAATTTGCTCTGCCAGAACACTTTACCCGACTGCTATGGCATGCTTCCACCAACTGGTCGATTATATTAGAATATCTCTTTATGCATGGCACAATAGCACATTTACGACCAATGGCTGCAGGACATTCTGCCCTAAATTAACCATGACTTTCTTTTCAAAGTGTCATAAATAGCTGCTTCATAAACAAACCAGTGAAGCTGAATGACACATGGATGCTGTTGTTGTGATAGCATGGAGCACCAAAGCCATGTGCTTCCTGCAGACTGAATCAGCTGCACTGACGTCATGGAGTCCTTGACAAAAATCTATCTAAAGCATCAATTGAATTGATCTCAAAGACATTTTGAAGTGTGTTTCTGTGTAAAAGTTTTAAATAATTGCTATCTTTTGGGGGGATTTGTTTTTGTACTGACATCAGAAAAAGGTGCAGAAATCCAAACAATGCCAGTGATCACCTCATTTAAACATAAACAGCCACATGGGCATGGAAGGAGTAAAGATATTATCTAAAATAAACTTACAATAAAGCAAAGTTTCATGTAGAAACCATGTAATGTGAAACCAACTGGAGTTGAAGATTTTCTTAAACCATGGTGTAAAGTACAGTCTGATTTTAACTCTCCAAGATGTGCAACTCTGCTCTAAAACAAAGCTGTCGCAACATTTCATGCCTTCAGGAATGTAGTCACATCTGTCATGTGGTCCAGAATTACAAAGACCCTAATGACCTACGGGACTGGAGTCACATTATTGGAGTTCTCACAATGGCATTGCATGTCTCCTTTTTTAATTTAAAGCTATGTGGGATATTCATCGAAATCATAGTAAAAATTGCGACTCTTTAGCACCAAGCAATTCAGAGTAAGTATTGCAGCTACAGTGGCCAACTCAAAAAGGCAACAACTCCAGCATTCACTCCAGCCATCTGGTTCGTTTTTATTATAAAAAGCATGAGATTGATTTATTTCCAGTCTCTGTAGCCTAACCCACACAAAGCATATAACTACTCAAGCAGGTAAAAAACATTTTTTAATGAGTGTTCAGTCATAATGCATAATGCCAAGCGTAGCCCCCCCCCCCTCCCCCGACGAGACGATGCGCGCGGTAATAGAGGAGGCTTTAATAGAAGGAACTTTCTTGAAGAAGGACTTTGGAACTGATACTTTGGGACCGGATTGGGAGTTTTATTAGGTGGGCCGCCTGAATGTTTTTTCTCACAAAAACACAGCTAGAACACCGAACACTGATTATATCAGTCGTAGCAGCGCTAGGAGGCCAGGGGCCGTAACAGCCACGAAAAGAAAAAGGATTCAACGACCAGCTATGCGGCTCCATGGATTCAGTTCGGCTGCAGCAATCTACTCCCCTCCCTCCCCCACCGTCGCTAGCTGCTACCACTACCACTTTTATAACCAGGGGAAACCTCGGATGTGTACTCACCAAGCTAATACTCTTCAGATGGTCACATCTAATGCTTTTCCTCCCAGTTGTGGACATGTTCTCCTTTTACACATAAATTGTTACCGGTAGCTTGTTCAAACAAAAATATGTCGTCAACGAAACACTGGAGAGCAGCTGTGTAATGTAAAACGTGGCGTTCAATGACCAGAAGAAGCGTATTTTTTACGGTGCTCTATGAGACAACAAAGCACCGTGAATTACGACATTGTGGGGGGATTTCCACCACATCTTCTGACTTTGGGAGTGTAGAAACGGCGATTTTAAAGCAGTCTGAATGTTGCTTATTTTCTTTTCCTTCTGTTCTGCTTTGACAGCAGCTCTTCTAATTTTACAAATGCCAGTTGTTATGGCTACGTCTACTGATGTTACTTCCTACTGAGTCACAACCAGTCAACATGAGTCAAACACAAGCCCCGCGCAGAGACTTTACCAGGCCACTTCAGAGTACACACCCCTAGTAAAGTACTCCGTTTGTTTCTGAGATGGCCTGGAAAACGGGCCTTTTGGCTGGCCCAGTGAAATGGAGACAAGCGCATGCCACAAAGTTCCGATAGTGGAAACGGCGCTAACGGCATAAATTATTTTTCTGATCAGAGGCCATAAGCTGTCAATTGCAACACTCCTCACTTATTACTGAGCTAAACAGCCCATAAGATAGTCAACCCAATTCAACATGGCCACCACTGCAACAAGACCTCGGCAAACACAACAGCAGTAACTTTGTCAGTTTTACTGGCATTAAAGGGACACTTTGCAACTTTTTCATATTTAAATCATGTTCTTGAGCCAGTATGTGCTAAAATGGCCCTTTACAGGATGAATGAGGGGCCACCCAGGCCCTGTCGCCCCCTGTGACCAGAATATTCCACATATTCACAGTTGCCGGTCCGGTCTGTTGGGACTTAGAAAAATTCAGCTTGACCTACCTGGATCTGCAGTCTGCTTCCAGCATGTTTCCTGCATGTTTTAGATCATGAACACAGCTGATTTGTTTGATTTAGTGATGAACCGCTCCTGTAGACACTAATGAAGGCTGAGGAGACATTTCAGCAGTTAGATTAAGGTGTTAAAAAGACAAACGCACAGTGAGGAGAGATAAGTTTTAGTTTCGCTTTCACTAACGAACACTAGGGTGTGCTAAAACAAGCCAAAACTGACTAGTGTCCCTTTAAAAACCATATTAAAACAGAATACATTCATGCGCTTGTGTGCAGCATTGCGTGTGTGCTTGAAAGTGTTAAGTGGCAGATGTATTGTTCTTTACTAGACACCATTACTATTCATGGCTGTCACTGCTATAACCTATTGTCACATTAATACAAACACTGACAGCCTGCCTCCCCAGCAGCTCCACTTATTGTCAGAGAACACTGAAACTGAGGAGTATTTAGTCATTTCCGTGAGGCCCGCTTGTCATTTTCCTGAACAATATAAGTAAGACACGTGGTGTTTAGAGAGTAGCTCTAGTTGCTGCAGGGAACATGAGAAAATGGAGGTGAAGGACCGTTGTGCTTTGAGAGCTTGTGCAGTTCTCTGCAATTTGTTTTGATGATTCAGAAATGAAAATACTTCATAGTGTATGATTGGTTTCAATGAATGATACATGCTGCATCATGCAGCTTCCATACGTCAGGATCTGACAAGTCGCTCTGCAGACATTCACAATCTTATTTTGTATAAAGTCATTTCCTGCCGTGACTCACCCTGCTTTCAGAGGCATATACTAATTTTACAGTGTAATTTTTTTTCTCAAGCTATAAATTTCAGCTCATATGTTACTGAATGATTCATGGTGTCCAATCATTGGATATGACCAGTCAGAAGAGACTTGTCAAACTCTCTATATCTGCTGATGTTTGAAAGGAACAAATGTGTTGGCTAATAAATGTCAATGGGTTTTATATACATATATAAATGCAGAGCTCAGTAATTCATGCTCTCAAATAAATTAGTCTTGATTTTTTCCAAAGGCACATGAACACTGAGGTACTTGTGTAAATTTTTGCCCATTATTTTACTGTTTGCTCAGGTTTTGGTTTGTATTTCCTGCAGCTTTAGAAGAAAACTCACACACCAAATCAAAATGTTAAGCCCAGTCAGTAAAAGTGTGCCTTGACTTTTGGTAGCAGTTCACTTAAATGGAGTAGATAAAATTTCCAAATGCCTATGAACATTTTCCATATACTATTATGGGATAAACCCTCTTTGGAGCTCCATAGCTCAGATGTCACAGGTTTTACACAAGCACAGTTTAAGTTTTATGATCTTTGAAGAATCCTGCCGTCCCCTCTCCTCTGGCTAACTTCAACTCCCTAAAACAGGAGCGCCAGATCTCGATCAACTTTCAAGGCATTCATTTATATTAGAGACCACTGCAAATGTATTTAATATCTTTAAAGAGCAAATTGCAGGTTAAAATTTTTCTAATTCATATAAAATGCTGTCCCAAAAAACTAGCATGAGACCGCTGCCAAACTCTCATTAGTTCATTATTGTCAAGTATTAATGTTATATTAACTGAGCGATACTATTTTAATTGTCTGCTACATGATAGTAATCTGTACAATATTGTGATGCTAGCACACGAGTTTAAGCTAACATCGTTAACTCACCAAGACACCTGCTGCTCCCCCGCTGCTTCTCCTCACATCACAGCTCAATCTCTCTGCTTTGGCCGATCGTTTCTCCCTCTGGCTTGTCTCTGCTCTCTGAGACGTGCAGCAGACTCATAATTTGATGGTTTTTGTCCACCATAAGTATAATTATAAACGTTTAAAGTTTCCTCTGTGTCAGAGCCGCATTAGAATCCATATTCCTCTCTGGACTAAGCTAGCAGGACTCCCTATTCTGACGTCACTTGATTTGGCAGAAAAAAAAATTTCTCACAAAAATGACTCTAAAAGCCTAAATACTTTATGTTTTTAAAACGAGTTTCTGTTATGTTTCTCTAAACATTGAGTCATGGGAGTCTCTAACTTGCAATTTGCTCTTTAAAGGTGCTATGTGGGATATTCATCGAAATCATGGTAAAAATTGCGACTCTTTAGCACCATGCAGTTCAGAGTAAGTACTGCAGCTACGGTGGCCCACTCAAAAAGGCAACAACTCCAGCATTGACTTCAGCCATCTGGTTCGTTTTTTTATAAAAAGCATGAGATTGATTTATTTCCAATATCTGTAGCCTAACCCACACAAAGCATATAACTACTCCACCAGTTAAAAAACATTTTTTAATGACTGTTCAGTCTGAATGCATAATGCCAGGCGTACCCCCCCTCATCCCCCGACGAGACGACGCGCGCACCCCCCCACCCCCCGCGACGAGACGGCGCGATCCGCCACCCCCCTCAGTCAACATGCATCACGGCTGTAAACACTTCTAGGGGAAAAACTGCTGTTAGCTGTTATATCAACCTACCAGTCCTGAAGGAAGCTAGCATAGCTGCCACCGATTCACACATGGAGGAGGGGTGGCATCAGCTGTGGCGTCTGGTGTCATGTGGATCAGAGCAGCGGAGTAAACAAGAGTCTGCCGGTTAGCCATCAGCTGATCGTGGCACACTGTGTGCGCCGCAGTGAAGATCGAGATGGAGCTAAAGTCAACCACTGGCTGTTTAGCGATCGGATAGCCGATGAGGTTTGGCTGGAGCCGGGGACACGCTGTGGAAATAAAGTAACTAATGCTAACATAGCTACCGGCTAGCGGACGACCGCTGAAGCGTGTTGGGAGAGACACGGCAGGCTGCGGTAAGAGAGGAGACTTTAATAGAAGGAACTTTCTTGAAGAAGGACTTTGGAACTGATACTTTGGGACCGGATTGGGAGCTTTATTATGAAGAAAAGAAATGATCAGCTGAGGTGAGTCAGGAACAACACTTGGATGCTGGTGTCTAGCTGTTGCGGCGGGGTTCTCATCATATGCAGCTGCTGAGTGTTGGAAATCAATAAGACCTGACATATTTGATGTGTCTTTTGATTTCATTGTTTGTTATTCAACCTAACAAAGTATAGCAACGGTGTAGCAGCTAGTCTCGTCTCTTCTTAGTTGCGTTGTCAGATGCCATGCTTCCACGGCGCACTGCTGCCCTCTGCTGTTTCTTTCAGGTTACAGTCATAGTGCAAACGCATAACTCAGAGCTCGTATGTCCCTAAATAGCTACCGTATTTCAAGATGGAGGATGACCATGGAGCATCGACCACAATTTATGTATTAAAAATGTAAAATTTGAAGCTGAGAGGAATATTTAGAATTGATGTTGGTGAGAAATATTAATGAAAAAGAACAAGTTTGTGCACTGGATGCACAGAATTTGGTAGTAAACAGGTAAAAATATTACACACTGGGGCTTTAAGAGTATATTTTTTTTATTTCTCCAAAGTGCAAAGTACATTTCAACCAGGGTTTCCCCTAGCGCATTATAGGCCTGATGGGCCGCCTGGCTTTGCCTGCCCCCCCGGCCAGGTTAAGCGTCACTTATTTATTTATTTTAAAGATTTTTTTAATGCACCAAACTAACATGTAAGATGTTAAATTTAGCGCTGAAACAAATACTCAAATGTTTCGATTAAAAAAAATCCTCCAATCATTATTTTTTTTACTGGCTTTGCGCGCACCACAGCCGGTGTCGGTACCAGATCGGCTCGGGGTCCTGCGCCTGCCGGTGACGTCACACTAGATGATTGGCTGAACGTAAGACTTACAGAAGTTATGATACCACGTTCATAAAAGTTACAGTAGCACGTTGACAATGAAGATTTTGATTGGTTTGAACAAAATTGCGGTTGTAGTCCTTGTGGTTGTAGTCCTGTAGTCCAAAAACAAACACTTTTCAGGGAAAATATGTTTGTTTTGCCAAAGGGAACGTAAAATAAAAGCAAAAATACCAATTGATAAACAGAGATCCTCAGCAGCTCTTGATTTTGATGAAAAGGGGCAAAATAAGAATAAAATAACTTTATTGAACAAATAGCAAGCAACATTTTGAATGAATGAATGGATTTAAGAACTAACAAAATATACAGAATTCCACATAAAAACAGAAATGGCTGCTAATTCTGTAAATTGGTTTTATGTAGTTTCAGATTCTTTACAAAACTACGACAATATGGTGTTATTAACAAATTACAGCTATAAAGCAAATATTTAGGCGGTAAGAAACAAGACAAAAATGCTAAAATCTTTCCAAAACTTATGTGTGAAATCCGAGTGGATTTGCCGTAGTTTGACGTCATCATCGGCAGGCGAAGGACCCCGAGCCAATCAGGCACCCGAGCGATCTGGTACCGACACCGGACTCTAAAGCCCTTTTTATAAAACAATGCCGCCAAATTTGCCGCAACACCGAGGCGGCATCTGGGAGCCTAAGGTTGTTTATAGGAGCTCAGACTGTGGTGGTAATGTTGCGCAATCATGTCCGTTTTATAAAAGATTATGCAATGGCGGCATAAAGGAGGTATGGGGGCGGTCTCTGCACTGTCATAGACTTCCGTTTATCTTGGACATAACTTGCTTTTTATTGCGATCAAAGCTGCGCTCCTTAAGTTTGTTTTCCCAACCAGCTACAGGTGTGTGTCCTCCACCATCCCTGTGAACTGTCAGATGATCTGAGCTGCAGATCTAACGGAGAGAAGCTCCCGGAGCACCGCATCGCTCCAGTTTATCGTCTCAGCTGGTTCTGTTTACAAAACGAAACTTGCCCGTGTTTACTTTCATTTTCAACATAGTTCCTGGCCAGAGCTCGGCATTAATTCATCGCGTAGTCATGACACCACCCTCTGTTGCGCCAAGGCTTAATGTGCGTTTAGTAAGACCTGCAAAGCCGTCATATTATCGCAATATTACTATCAAGCATGGCGGCACGATTGCCGCAAAATTCCCACAACGTCATGCCGCCTTGGCGCGTTAATAAGACACACGTTGCGGTAATATTACGCTGATTTGCGGGTACGGTGTGTCTTATAAAAATGACTTAAATTACACAAACACATTTTACTGGCACACAACATTAGATATCACCCGTGATCACGACAGCATGGAGGAAAATGGAGAAAACGATATAGGGAGGCTCAGTTTTTCCTGTGTGGCTCATAGAAAGGGAGAAAACCATGAAATCTGAAGCTACTGTAGGTGAAATCTATCAACTAGTGCTTATTTTTTCAGGAAGGAATCCAAAGTTTGCCTCAACTTACTGCAAAAGTCCAAGAACAGCCCACCTCCATCACTGCCACGGTAGGGTTACTGCAACTGGTGCAGTCGATGCGTGAAAATGGACACAAGCAGAAACGATTTCTTGGCAGAATGAGCACATAATTGGTGGATTTCTCATTTATCACTCTGACTGTCCAAGCATTGAAAATAAGCCTTTAAAATTTCCAGACACTACAGCGAATGACTAAAGCCTTTTCCACATGAAGACCAACTAATGCTGTTACATTTCATTCTGCGTAGGCTTTATATTTTTCTGTCTCTGTCCAGATGTGTAAAATACGTCCGTCTGTGAAAATAGAGTTCATGCCTATATGCTATGTTTGGCTTTAAACGCTGTTTTATCTGTCTGAGACAAAAGCCAGCAGTGGGCAGAGAACACTTCTGGTTATGGATTCCACTCACAGCTAGAGCCAAGCACTCCTCTGTGGGCAGAGGCTCACATCTGGCAGGTGCTTGTTTATGAGAGCAGTTAACATTGGATCAGGGAGGCTTTATAGCAAAACACATACACAGGCACACAGGCTGGAGCTCAAGCAAACAGAAGACACCAACATGTTCAAGGAGGTGTTGTTTCCGTCTTTAGATATCAAATCTGTAAACAGAGAAATGTCTGTTAGGTGTTTACTAGCATTCCACTGAATTTAGCTGTAAAATAAACCGAAACCACTCAGTGATTTCCTAGAAAATGGTGTCTTTGAAAGTCTTCCTTTTATGCAAAGAAATTAACTTAACAGCAGCTAAGATGATCTTTACCAGGTCAAAAAAGGAAACAACATTTTTGTATGATTTAGTAGAAAATGATCTAATACAAACATGTTGCTTCATATTTGAATTTCCAATACATCACAGTTTTTGTACCGTCAGCTACTACATACAAATGTTTCCTTAACACCACCTTACTTACACCGTCAAGGTCATTTAGATTGTTTACCTGCAGACTAAACGTGTTAAACTTTGAAATTATCAAAAGGTTACAGTTCAAATAAAATTACCAAGACAAGTTTGCTTTTATCATATCACACTAAATCAGTCTGCAAATCATTTCTGAGTCTGCACATCACCAACATGCAAGGTATCATTAAAAACAAAATAATTGATCATTTCTCAGTGTCTAAAACCAGAACCCCTCTGATGGATAACACAGGGAAAACAAAAGTGCATGAAAATTTGCAGGATTTCAGTAGGAATCACACAGATTTGCTTAGATTATTATGTCTGGCCTGGTCACGCAGGTTTTAGTACATAGTGGTAAACAAATAGCCAGGCAAGCCATCCTATATATGTGAATATATAGTCTGGCCACAAACCATTGATGGCTCTCAGTCGTGAGGCGGGATCTACGGTTGTCTTTCAAAATGTCAGCACGCAATTGGATAGCGCTAGGACCAATCAGAGTAACGAACAACATGACGTAATCACGGCGACGGAAAAGAGGGAGGCAGCAATGGCGTCTAGCATCAATGATTTCTGTCGTTCTTGTATAAAAACATGTGAATATCAGGTGTACTGGGACATTGCACTACTTTGATAAAAATAAGAAGCCGCTAAGTATATCAGACAGACTTATGCATGTTGGAGTCTAAATAATCCAATGTTGATGACAAAGCCGTTTCAAACCAACACGTTTCCTGAGTTGCCGCCATGTTGCTTGGGTTCGCGGCCGCAGCGCTGACGTCATCGGCTACTCCCGCTCTGTGATTGGCCCAAAATATAGAGCGCTGTGATTGGCCCAACCAAAACTATAGCAAGCTGTGATTGGACAGCCACAGGCTGCGAGGGTTTCTATGAAGCGTGCCTAGACCAAACTCTGCAAAGTAAGAATTTGGTCTAGTTCACTAGGCTAGTAAACAAACTGACATTCATGCAATTTAGTTCCAAAATGTCCATTCCAGTTTCATTTATATAGCACATGTTAAAACAGCATGACAGCTGACCAAAGTGCTGAACAGGGAGTGAAACACAAGATAGGAGTCACAAAGTAAAAACGCATTAAAATCATCATCAACATGTAGCCAAACACAGTAAAATCAACGTTCCAATGTCGTCATTAGTCTTTGTTTGCTTGCAGTTCCCTCTAATTTGCTCCTCTCGGGTTTGTCTCACAGGCACTTTCTGTTTCACGGAGAAGAAATCCTAACAGCACCAGAGAGAGAGAGAGAGAGAGAGAGAGAGAGAGGCCTTGTGACTCACGAGTGAAAATGAGAACCTTTGCAAATGTTTCCAGACATACTGTTTTCCCTTGGACGGGAGGTTTTTAGTCTTAGTTATGTTATATCGTCTTGACTCAACAGTAACAGAACAAGATCTGAAAACAGAAGACCTTTGTATGTGCGAAGCTGTGAATGTGAATTAGTGATGAAACTATTAAAATTCATGTTAACAATAAAGTTGTATAAAAGTAAATTGAGGCCCTTGATATTTATTTATCTTAAACATTCAGACAGAAGAGAAGCCAGAGGCCTTTAGCAATGCTAAAGTCTCTCAGGTCTTCTAGATATACTCAGAAAAACCATAAACATTTCTATAAAACACACAAATACACACACACAGCTACTCATCCTTGACTGTGAAACTGGGTTTATGGGGGGCAGCCCATCTCCTCTGGCTGGCGCCGCTCTGACAGGCTCATTATAGTGGAGTTAGAGTGAGGACCTTGGTGTGACAGAACCAAAGTCATCCCAGCCAGCTCCCTCAGCTCTGTCCAGCTCACGCTGGTGCCCAACCAGCACAGACATCACAATACAACTTCTTGCATCTGAAGCATGCACCCCTTAGGGAACAGAGACCATTTAAACCCCAGAAACACATTTCGGAGTGACTGAAACTCATCTGAACTCCTGACAAAAAGCTAATTCCTTGTCCTTCTATGGTTTTCCCACTGGAATGTCTAAGGCAGTTGGGAATTAGACCACCTTAAAGCTTTGACATTAAAATGATATAAAGGAGGGATAAGACTTGACACGGTCAGTGTCATGCAATCATATCATATTCCTTCATAGAAAACTGTCCACTACACCTAACATGTACTCAGTGTTGGACATTTTACCTGTATTTAAGTCTGATGAGGATCTGCTGAGCTCAGAGACACAAAACTGTAGGAAAATGTGTGGACTCTCAGTTGAATCACACTGAATGGGTAAAACTATAAATAGAACTGAAAAATAAATGTACACGTGTGTTGTATAAAATTGTGTTTTGCAATTTAGTGTCTTAATAAGATCCTAGTTTGCTTGTACGGTTTATCCTCATGCTATTTTCCAGTTGGTCATATTTGTAACCATATATTTTCACTGTTGTTTCCAATGATCTCTGCTGTTTCCAGATGATTTAATTCCGTCAGTGCATTCCAACCATGACCTTCAGCGTGTGCTAGGGTTATTCACTACCGGGATGGTAATCCGCTCCTCAAGGTCTGAGGCCATCATTCTCAGGCAGATAATATAGGTGGAATGATCCTTCTGGGTGGGAGTGAGCCTTTGCCTCAAGCCTCGAGTATCTTAGTGTCTTGTTTATGAGTGATAGTAAGGTGGAGTGAGAGACAAATCAGGGATTCTTCTTCAGTAATGAGGGTGTTGATCCAATGTGTTGTAGCGAAGAAGGAGCTGAGCTAAAAAGCAAAGTTCTTGATTTACTTGATCATTTACATCCCACCTTGGGTCATGAGATCTGGACACAATATTTAGAGTGTCTCCTAATCTCCACCTGGCACGTCCCGCTGAGGAAGCCTCTTTGGCCTGGGAACACCTTGGGGTCTTCTAGGAGAATTTAACTGTGAAACAAGATGTTTGGGTTTCTGTCCTGGACCTGGTGCCACTGCAGCCCGACCCTGTAAACGTGAAAGAAGATTAGAGATGCACCGATCAGGATTTTGAGGGCTGATCACCAAAAGCAGTATCTGCCGATCCCGATATCACCGATCACAGCATCAAATCCATAAATTCTTCAATATTGTTTTCTCATGTACGCAACATTGCCATTGTATTATTAGTATAAAAAGTAGGAGATGAGAAAGTATCAATGACCACTGTTTTATTGCAGGCTGAGGCCATGTGCAATATTTAAGACTCTACAGACTCTTAGAGACGACTTGGATTCAGCTTAAGTGTAGCTTAAATAGTGCAAGAAAGCAAAAAAAAAACAAACTCAAATTTGTGTGTTGTGAGATGTTATCATTGTTATTATTAGTGTAACAGTTGCCGTAATGATACAAGAGTGATGTTATATGTTAGTTTTATTTTGAAGTTCAGCTGCTAGAAAAGGTTGCTGTTTCCGGTTCCAGGTCAGCGGCTGTTATGCTATGCTAAGAAAAGCCGCCCAGTTCTGAACTGTTCTGTGGATAAATTGAGAAGTTGTAAGCTGTGGGTTACGGCCGACAGTAGCCTGAATAAAAGACCCCTAAACGAGTGACCTGAGAGAGTCAGAGTCGTTACGTTAATAGCTTTATTTATTTATTTAATTATTTCTCGTAGCAGATGCTAGGGAACGGAACTCTGTGTCGTCCACCACAGAGAAAGGTTGCTCGTCTAACACGATGACTTTAATTCATTTTCAGGTTAGTTGCCCATTTTTCGGACGGTCACGCTCTTACAGATGAGTGGTTAGTGCAGCTGTGTCTGACTGCTGCCGCTCCGACTTCATTTTAAAGAGCTTCCCCCGCTCGTTTACATCACTCTCACAGACGGAGTAAAAGTTAGCTTCACATATTTGCCGCTGCACGCATGCGGGCGAGGGAGGCGTGAAGCTGCAGCTACACACACGTTCTCTGTCAGCTGCAAAGTATGAGTGACAGGTGATCGGCTCTGAAAGAAGTAAATGGGAATTTACCAATCGTGTTTTTCACGGAAATCGGCCGATTTTGATCGGTGGCCAATCAATAGGTGCACCCCTAAAGAAAATTGATGTACCTGTCACAGCTTGTTTCATAGATTGCCAACCCTAACGCTCTCACAATCAATGCATTCTTTGACTAAAGAAAACTAAATTAGAAAGGCTTACTAATGGGTTGCAGAAGTCTGCTACAACTTTTACTGGAGAGAAATTGTTCAAAAATGTTTAAAAATTCCAGCGACAGAAGAAACCCACAGGAGAAAATGGAAAACTTCAACGAAAACCAGTTAGAAACGAGCTTTAGACGAAGAATGGTTTTATTGTAACAGTCTTCTAAATTTAGAGCAGATTTCATTAGAAAGAAGCCAAAACTTGAAAATTCCTTCACAATAAGACTTCAATTCTTGATTGGATAAAACTGCTCATTTGGATCATTCTTAAAGTAGCAATGAATGAAATGTTAAACCTAATCAGGACATAATCAGCCCTTCAACTAACAGGATCTTCTCGTGAGATCCAGCTATGGTTGCCCTACTTTCTGTGACATTGTTGATGTAATTCTTCTTACACTAGCTAGACTACAGCAAAAAGAGAGGATTTCTCCATCTTGTGTATGAGTCTTTAATGTGCACACCAGAGGGGAAAATGAACTGCGGCACACTACAATGTGCTGTTGCATCTAAAGGCATCTGCTCATTTCAGCAACAGTTTAAGTCATCCATCACCCAACGTAAGATGACATCAATGCACTGAAAGGGAAGACAGATCCAGGAAATGTGCTGCATTCTATCAACATATCTCATTGTTCACTTTGTGATTGACTGGCAGGGTGGTGGAGATCATGGGAGCTGACTATCACTGCTGGGATTAGCAATAAATCCTCTTCATGACTTTAAACCACATAACGTTCCCTTCTCTTTAAATCTCTCTTTCCCAGGAGCTTTTTTCCCAGTTTGTTCCCATCTAACTCAACTACTTTTCCATCCTGACTTCCTCTGTTCTCTGAGCCAGCGGCATGCTGGGAAAATAGTCTGAGCTCTAATTGCCAGTGTAATGATGTAGTCCACTCATTTCACCTACCTAATTAATGCTACAGCTGCCATCACTCGCCCCCGTCTTACTTTCACATCCTCACACATATCTATGCACACAATTACAAAGACCTGACTCTTCATCACTGCCCATTCCTTTGTCTTCTGGTTCTAACCATTTACATTTTATTTCTTGTTCCTCCCTAATCTGATGCTTTAAGGTCAAGGAGGAAGGAGGAAGTGAGTGGCCAATGTTCCTGTGGGGGGTGGGGTGAGGGATGTTGTGGAGTAACGAGGACGGGGGTGGGTTGGCCTCTGGGCACTTTGTACCCAGGGGCCCTTGTAATCATTTTACAATATCAATCATATTTTTGTCCAACAGTGTGGCTCTTTTTACTTTGTGGCTTTTTTAGCATCAGTTGGCTGGTGTTAGCATTAGCTTGTTGTTAGCACTAACTACAGCAGGCTGTGGCAGTGTTGTTTACAGTTGTAATTCTGCTTTCAACCAGTAGGAAGGAGAAGACAGAAACGTATTAAGTGTTACTTTAAACTTACATAAAATACACTTTTAGCGCAATCTGTACCAACATCTAATTAAAGGAGCATGGGGCAGGATCTGTAAAAAAATAAACATGCATGTTCATTTTTTCAAAGCTAATGGGTGATGAAGCATTATAAACCAAAGAGAATGAGGTCCCCCATGTATCGTTCCATTTTCTTGAACAGGCTGTGTGCTGCAAAATGCGCTGCAGTTTGGTTCGGAATATCCCACGCTGTCCTACGGATGTGACGTCAATTGACACTGCTTGCACATTCTCGACAGCTTCAACACAGGAAGAAAATGTGGTCCACACTCCAGATCGGTAGGTTGCGCTAATGCACCTTAAGTTGCTTGCCAACCGCCATAAAACTCCACAAGAAGGAGAAGAAGAACTGTGGGAATGGATTCTACCGCAACCAGCAAACGACCAAGCGCAACTCAAAGCGTGGCACAAAGAAGGTTTTATCAGCGGCATCTCATGAGTCAAAAACCAAATATGGTAAAAGTCAGGCAGGGACCCAAATGTATATCGGATACATGATTGATGAATGGAAGCTCCTTCAACTAGATCTGGGACTGAAAAAGGATGCTGCCATGGCTCATTTCCTAGTGAGCAGGTAAGAAACATTATAGGTTGTGTTTAGAGATGATATGACAATGATCTGACCTCACCGATGACTATCGGTCTTTGTCAGATGACGTATCGGGCGCTGTGGCGCGTTGCATGATGGGAGAGCTGGGTGTATAAACGGAGATTTCTTCATATGATTTGAAGAGTTTTGCTTGTTTATATTATGCTTATAAATTGTTAATGTGTAATTATGTTATTTAAGTGTCATTTTCCTTTCAATTTAGTCTCAAACATATAAGAATTTGCACATAACCGTTTAATTTTGTCTGATGACAAAATTCTAAGATGTTACTCGGCACCCACGTAGCCTTTTTATCAAATACTTTTTTACTCTTACTTTAGTCATTTTTGGGATGGCTTCTTTTTACTACTATTTGAGTAAAAATATGTTGAGGTAGCGCTACTCTGACTTTAGTACAACTTTCGGTTCCTCTGGTCTCGAGTGAAAGGGGATTCCTGAAAATGCTTACCTTGGCAGAGACGACCGTGTTGTTGCAGTCCTGCGGTCGAAATGTTAGCAGATCTTGTACCCAGCCATGTGTAAAATGTCCATATGCCTCAGATGACTTGTAATTTTTAAACTGCTGACACGTGTACGCGCTAATCCCGAACACCAGATAGTTTGATATCCAACGCGGTAACTTGGAGGCAGTGATGAAACGTCTGAGCTCCATTTGTTTACGTGGAGTTCATAGGGATCTACATTGTCGATTGTAGACCATTTCTCAAAATATCGATCCCTAGCCTCCTTCACAAGTTGATCCCTGTAAGGGATGCGTTCGTTCTTCATCTTTTTATCCATTGTTTTGATTGTTTTGCGTGCTGTTCCAACTTCGGCTGCGGATTCCCGTAGCAACGCGTGTCAACATACACACAACATGGCGCCAAGGGGGTGTGGTTCACAGGCAGATCACGTGTCTGACAAAGACCGATGGGGGAGCTAGCTTACTAGATGCCTTAACTGGGAGTCGACAACGTCCCTATACGGCAGCCATCTTACTTCGGGCAGCTTACGTTCCCAATGGTAGCAGATGGAAGGTGAGTGAACAACTTAAACAAAAACACTCTTAACTCGATGAAATATTAATGGATTTACAAGCGGGTTGCATTATTACAAACCTTATGACACATAGGCTTGATAGGACATACTTGAACATTTTTAAATTAACGGGCCAAATCCGTCATATTTCACAGCCACATCTCTGGCGTTTATAACAAATCAAACCATTTGAAAATTAGTTGAACATTGAGCAAGTTAGAGTTATTTAAAGGGGACCTAGAATGTAAACCAACATTTTCCTTGTTGTTGTTGAATAAGACAGCTTGGGTGGTCAACAGCAGCATGCCAAAAAGTCAAAGCCGTGTTTGATCTACTTTTTATGTAAATTAGAAAGTTGAAAAAGGCTAGAGAAAACCTCCTGTTCTGAGAAAACCTTCCTTAACACGTCATAAGGGGGAGCCACGCCTCCTCAAACCTGCATGTCTGAGGCCTTCTGGGGAAACCAACCAATCAGCATGTCCTGGCTGAGTGGGAGGGGTCAACAGCTCTTTTCACTGAAGGCCTGAGTAAGGGGGTTTAGATTGTTGATTAATTACATTCTAGGACACCTTTAAGTAGTACATTCACCATTAACGCCAATGTTATGAAAGGGGACAGCTGTCTGAAGTAAGATGGTCGCCGTGTAGGGACATTCGTCCAATTGACGAACATCGCGAGTAAGGCATCTAGTTATATATATGATATTTATGAGTAGCAGTAGTAGCATTAGCTGTGATCAGGGCTGGTGAACGGGGATCGCTTCGCCACCGTATTGTCCATGAGAGCAGCGGGGGGAAGGGGGGGTTGCCTTTTCAGCGTGAGATATTGGAGTTGTGGCGTGAGAGTGTGTGAAGAGGGTCAGATGCATTCAATGCGTGAGAGTTGGCAGCCTTGACTGTGATCATGCTGCAGCTGCTGTGTACCACTGAATGTTTAGAGACATTTTCCAAACTGAACACCAGAGTCATTAGAATTATGTCATATTTGACCTACAGCCCAACCTGTAAGCAGGGCTAATACTTTAGCAGGTAGTGGTATTTTTTGTGTTTGTGTAACATAGCCCTCTGTGCAGTATCTGAGTTTGTGCATGCTCCCATGCTGGGCTGCAGTTAGTCGCTCATGAGCTTCGTTCCTCCATCCTGCCCCATGCTCCAAAATGTCAAACAAATACATTTTTCATAATAAACTAAACCAGAGGTCCCTAACATTTGCAGAAGTGTAAAATATACAAAACAGATAAAGACTTTAAAGGGATATAGAATAGTTCAATTTTTTTGAAAATACGTATTGGTATCAGCCTGTGGACTGTTTGGATCATTTTAGCTTTTTATGATAGTATGTATGTAAGTTGATTAGGTACAGGAGAAAGATTTTTAATGATAAATTATATTTCAAGTGTCTTTTTCATGGTGTCTTGTCAGTTTGGGAGATTTCACCATTTAGCTATACTTTTTTTCTTGCCACTTAAAGAAACAATGGAAAATTTGGTAATCAGATTAGCTTAAAATAGTTATTTTTTCATGCCTTTTAACAACATTCTAACATCGTATATCTATAAATATGTTGTGGGAAAAAAAAGTTAATAAAGCAGTTCCCTCATTTGTGTAAATACCTCAGCCAGTAACACATTTGGGACCCAAAGCAAACCTCTGGACCATCTGGTTGTCGGTCTCACTGAACCGCCGCACTTCCCTGGATCCTCCACTCATTCCACACTCACGTATTTATCAGCAGAACACCACTGGTGTGAGAGGTTCTCCGCTCAAAAACATCAGAGAAGGAGAAACACACCATTTTGAGTCAGGGACAATGTGGGTTTCCAGTTCCAGCAGAAGCATCTCAGGGAAGACACCCGAGGGGAGGGGTGAGTGTTCCCTGACCGTGTTTGCGTTCAAAACCTAGCTTGTTTGCAGATTTGTCATAACAGCTTTAATGATCTTTTTAATATATTATGAACTCGATGTTTTCTTTGCATCATTTCTCATTCTACAGACTATATCAGGTGGTACATTATAGTCCAAATGTTGCATTAAACAAAGGGAAACCTATATTCTGCAGTTGTATGCTGCACTGTGAAATCCATTCTGTTTCATTTCAGACAAAGACCTTTACCCGAACCCGTCTGCTGGAGTTCTCTAATACCTTTGATTCTCCTCTTCCTGCTGAGGATATACTTGACACTTTTATCAAACACGTCCATGTCCATGAAAGCAATCCTGTTTTGTTGGAGGGTTCACTGAAAGGGTAACAACAGAGAAGAAAAAAGGTCATCTTGCTTTTGGTCTTGGTGAATGCAAATCTCCTTCCTCCTGTTGTGAAACTTTCCTTTTGTGATCATTATTTGATGTCACAGCTGGTTGAAACAACATGCCCTCTGTTTGATAGTTTCCTCATTTATTTTCAAACTGCTTGCTTTGCATTGGTTCTCATTAGTTTCTGCTTTATGAATAATTACATATTAAACTTCTCTGGTGAACTCAAAGGCAGGTTTGGTGTTTTGGGATTTTTATTCTGAATAATTATTGTCAGATAAATTAGTCAAATGACTGAATTTCAATTTGGAAATAAGGTTTTGGATCTGTGTGTGTGTGTGTGTGCGCGTGCGTGCGTGTGTGTGTGTGTGCTTGCGTGTGTGCTTGGGCATGTCGATCCATTGTGAGGACAAATTTCGACTTTTAACCTGTACCATAGGGACATTTTTTCACTGTGAGGACATTCGGTCCTCACAGTGAAAAAATCCCTAACACGTTTAGAGTTATATAGAATAGATTAGATTAGAATAGAATAGATTAGAATAGAATAGAATAGAATAGAATAGAATAGAATAGAATAGAATAGACTTTATTGATCCCACAGTGGGGAAATTCACTTGTTAAGGCAGCACATACACTTAGAGAACAGGAAAAATAATACAGGCAAATACACAAAGGCAGTAGGCTATTATTATAACATTGAGCAATTAAAAAACAATAAACATAGAAAATTGAGTTTCCAAGAAGAAACAGCATAAAAATATGAGGGGTCATGTAAGCCATAATTCATTCTGTTACTCTCACATACATATATTCTCTCTCTCTACACACACACACACACATAGTCCACTTACACACACATACATACTCTTCACATTCACATACATTCTTCTCTCACACACCCATATTCTTTTCACACACACGTATTATTTTCACACACACACATGTGCAAGTGAGAATATATGTGTACGCAGGGCCGGAGTGGGACACATTTTCAGCCCTGGAGTTTCAGACCCCAGACCGGCCCACTTCATGACCTATTATCTGATGCTGTGTTTCAACTCCGGTGGCCTAGTGGTAGAGTGTCCGCCCTGGGACTGGGAGATCAGGGTTCGATTCCCGGTCGGGTCATACCAAAGACTTTGAAAAAATGGGACCCAATGCCTCCTCGCTTGACACTCAGCACTAAGGGGTTGGATTGGGGGGTTAAACCACCAATTAGTTCGCCAAGCGCGGCCACAGCTACAACTCACCGCTCCCCACCATGGGGATGGGTCAAATGCGGAGATGTAATTTCACCATTGTGTGATGAATACTTGGGACTTTAACTTTATAAGCTGAGCTGAACTTTGATGGCCAGACCATTCAGGTGTTCTTGTTGTTCTATTATGGTAAAAAAAATGGCCTGTATTTGTATAGCGCCTTCTTAGGGTTCTACAACCCCCCAAGGCGCTTCACAACACAATCAGACATCCACCCATTCACACACACATTCACACACTGGTGGGGATGAGCTACAATGTAGCTACAGCTGCCCTGGGGCGCACTGACAGAGGCGAGGCTGCCGAGCACTGGCGCCACCAGTCCCTCCGATCACCACCAGCAGGCAAGGCGGGTTAAGTGTCTTGCCCAAGGACACACAGCAGCATTCTTATATATATATATATATATATATATATATATATATATATATATATATATATATATCCTCCGTAGCGGGCCTCACTCAGAGTCACTCACCCCCTCCCTCGCGGGTTTCAGCTCAAACGAGTCACTCATTGGAGTGGAGGCTCGCAGTACCGCTAACATGGCTCAGCTCATGATTCATGACTCACGCTGCCCAACCGGGTTTCAGCTCATAGGAGTCCCCCAGTGGAAGCTCGTGTAATTACATACGAATCACTAACCCCTATCCTTGCTCAGCTCATGAGTCATGACTCACGCTGCTCGCGGTATGGACCACTCACTACTCCCACCCGGGTTTCAGCTCACAGGAGTCCCCCAGTGGAAGCTCGCGGTACTACAAGCTCACTCACCTCTCCCTCCTGGCTGTCAGCTGCAGAAACTCAGGCTGTTACAGGGGAAGAGTCGCTCCTTCACCTGAGCTGAACTTTGATAGTGTGACTGACGCCATATTCAGTCTACACTTTTTTCTTTTTGCAAATATAATAAGCAGAAAAAATATAATATTTCAGTTCCACCACTATTTTAAAAAATGAATTTCAGTGTATAAAATGGATAGTTTTTTTCAATCACTTATCTTAGCAGTAGGATTTACATAGAAAGAGGAGCAAATTAAGTTTGAGTGAAAATGTAGATTTTATTTTTGCACTCTGGGCAACTGACTCAGTGACTCAAATGACTCGAAAACCCGATTCATTTTGGTGAGTGACTCATTCAAACTCGATTCAGTAAAAAGAATCGAGTTTACCATCACTACTGGCTGAGTGCGCTGCGTGTCACGTGGTGCGCCGCGCGCCTGCAAGGGAAAAAACGAGAGCTGCAGGTGGATTCAGGGGCAGGCAGCCCTATAGCAGCAGGGAGCGTATGAGATCAGCCCGGCGGCCCCAGTGCCATGACTGAACACCGGCACAGAAAAATAAAAATAAAATAATAATATAAAAAAAAAAAGATAACACCGGCCCATGCGGCCCAAACATCATGCGGCCCACCGGGAATTCTCCAGACCCTCCCGATTAGCCACTCCGGGCCTGTGTGTATGAGAGGAGAATATATGTATGTGAGAGAAAGTATAGTAGAAAAGGAAGGCAGTTTGGTTGAAACAGAAGGCGGGCCATCTTACTGCTCTGTGATTGGCTGACAGGTTCGTCAAGAGAGAAGTGCTCACCTCTCCCTACTGTTACTAAAAGCGCGGCTGAGAATGACATGAAAGAACTTTTCAGACCAAACCCCTCTGCAGGCCAGCTAGGCCGAACTGGTACCGACAGGCTGCATGCTGATAGAAGTTTGTTTTGGATATCAAATAGAAACATAGTAGGTAAGTCTTAAACATTTTTGATGGTTTAAGTCTCTCACCTCCTCATCATTTCATTGTTTTTGCCTGAATGTCACCCCAATGCTCTATTACCGTAATGCACCATGTACACGCAAAGCTAATCTTTAGCAGAGCTCTAGTGTCGGCTCACTTGACGGCAGTCCCTGACGAGAGGATCGTCGTGTCTGTGTAAACTCCATCCATATAAACTTTTAACAACAACAAACCAGAAGCCGTGAGAAGGAGGCAGCTCTCATCTCTGTTTCCTGTCTGACGGCACAGCGCCCAGACTTATTCATGTGTATGGCAGCGCCGCCCACACACACGTGATACAGGGAGTTGGCGTATGCACGCTGCCTCTTGTTATTGCCCCCCCTCGTGCTTCTGCTGTGTATTTGATCAGGAAACACGTAAATTCAGTGAAATTGACCATAAACAAGATGAAACACAGAAAACTAATTCCTTTATATCATTATTAGTATTTAAATTGTCACAAAGACAGGAGGTAGTGCCTGCTTTGCCTCTTCTGACTGTACATCACTGTGTGGCAAAACTTGAGGTTGCTGAGCCGTTGTTGGCCTAATGTTGCCGTTGTTATAGCAACCCCAAGCTACCACCTGGCGCCGCACCTGGTAAACACAAACACTCGTCCTCCTCTCATCAGGGTAAAATTCAGCTTGTTCAAATATCACATTCAATCCGTGTTAGAACAATGAATGTATCATTTTCTGATGTCACCCACAAACTGAACAATAAAGTAACAACACCTTAATCTTTCTTAAAAATAAAACGTGAGAGGTGATCCTGTCCTTTGCTGCTCAAGAGCTGAACACAAAGATGTGACCATTTCAGGACAGATAAAACATCCAGCTCCAGCTTCGTTTCACCGTCTATGATGAGAGCGCTTCTCTCTTGATAAAGACCCGCCCTCGAACCTTTCAGCCAATCACAGAGCAGTAAGATGGCCTGCCTTCCTTTTCCACTATGCGTTCTCTCACATACATATATTCTCCTCTCATTAGGGATGGGTACCGTTGACATTTGAATCGATTCCCGGTACCTAGGAATCGATACCGGTTCTTAACGGGACCAATTTTTGATACTATTAAGTGTTTAATAATTAATTAAATCTCTTTTTTAATTACATATATATATATCTCAATATATAACCATATTTGATAAATAACATACAACTGTTTGTATTTTTTAGTGTTGTACAAAATTCTTTAATATGAAAACCACAACTGTTTCTAAATGATGCAGAAACTCAAACCCAGCTCCATGTGCTCCTGTTGCTCTTCTCTGCCCTCTGGGATAACTATGATGAGGAGACCATGTGTTATAAACTACAAATGAAACTAAAACTAACAACTGTTTGTATTTTAATATTGTGGTGTTTCACAAACTCAAACCCCGCTCCATGTGCTCCTGTTCCTCTCTTTCCCCTCTGGACCAGTTGTGTGATGGTGGGTTCTTGTAGTTTTAGAAACTGAAAATGAAACGAAGCATCTTTGCTGTGAACTACATTTACTGTGTATCTTCATTCCTTTTGCCGTTCTTTTTCAAACTGTTGATTTTTCCTACTCGGGAGTTGGAATTTCCGAGGAGAAATCCAACGCACCACTAGCTGATAGCAATGTTAATGGAACATTCTTACTTTTGGTCATTTTTTATAGGCTTTTTGCACATTCTCCAAATTATTTTTACTTCAGGGATTGCCTGATGTTTTCCTATCATTCCAAGAGCAGTGTTAAAGGATTTAGGAACATCCATTTTAGGAATAATTCTTGGTTTAAAGCCTCATTCTGTGACAGATAACAATTGTTTGTTAAATGAAACATTATTATTTGTTTGTTCCTGGCAGGAATGGCTTTTCTATTTGCTGTATTCCATATGGACTTCTTCTCTGTCTCTAAAATAATTGGTTTGCAGAATGTGTGTTGTTTTTAAGTGCTTCGTGTAACAAGTTTCTTCCTTGTTATGAAGTTTGGAGCTCGGTTGGCCTTGCACTTGAGGGCTTCGGGGTGGAAATAATGATCTTGTAACTGGTTTTTTGACTCTCTGTGGATTCGGAAACTGAACAGAGAAAAGACACAGATGAGCACTGAAAGTCTCTATTAAAACTGTACTTGATGAATAAATAATCATTACAAAAGGTCAAATTTACAAGCAAATGAAGTGGCTTTCACTTTGCTGTGAAATCTCTCTCCAAATACAAATTAAAATGAAATAATGGCTTCTTCACTAAGCGCAGGAATTTGTATCAACCTGAAACATTACCCCGGAGACTCGGTGGTCATGTGGTCCTCTGACGGAGTAGCAAGCTTCAAAGAGCTGATTTGTTTTGAGGATTTGAAATCTTTTAGTTGTGATCTCACTGATTGTGTAATGTTTTATTAGCCATGTAATACGTTTTCCTCCTTTTCCCTGATCACAGTTCATTTGCTCATCCTGTTGAAGCCTTATTGTTGGATATTTTTATTATGTTTTGATTTTAGTTTTTATCTAATTGATGCTGAGGTCTCAGTGGTATTGAGGATGGAATAGTCGTCTGTATTCGTCCCATATTCCCGTAACATATTACACAAAATTTAGGAATTTGTAGACAATATGGTGTTAGATGCCAGGTGGGTTTTCCCCTGAGAGCCATTGCATCTGAGTAGTTGGTAACACTTTACAACAAGGGTCCCTTTATTAATGTTACTTAGTGCATTATTAAGCATTAAAAAACACAGGATCCCTTTATTAACATATATGGTAAAATGGTAAATGGCCTGTATTTGTATAGCGCCTTCTTAGGGTTCTACAACCCCCCAAGGTGCTTCACAACACAATCAGTCATCCACCCATTCACGCGCTGATGTGGATGAGCTACATTGTAGCTACAGCTGCCCTGGGGCGCACTGACAGAGGTGAGGCTGCCGTACACTGGCGCCACCGGCCCCTCCGACCACCACCAGCAGGCAAGGCGGGTTAAGTGTCTTGCCCAAGGACACAACGACAGCGACAGACTGAGTGGGTTGCAAACCTGCAACCTTCCGATTGCAAGGCGGCCACTTAACTCCTCTGCCACCATTGCCCATATGTGTGTGTGTGTGTGTGTGTGTGTGCGTGTGTGTGTGTGTGTGTGTGTGTGTGTGTGTGTGTGTGTGTGTGTGTGTGTGTGTGTGTGTGTGTGTGTGTGTGTGTGTGTGTATGTGTGTTGAAGCAAAATATACGTCTTTTCAATTACATTTAATGGGCCTACCCATTTTTTTTTTGTCATATGAAGTTCTTGTCCTATACCTATGTGTGGATAAGGTGTTGCTTTCCTTGAAGGGCAATCCTTTCATTTATGAATACTTAGGGGCGTGTCCTTTTGATTGACAGGTACAGATGAGCACTCAGCGCTAGCGGTTTTTCTCCTGCTTGCTCTAGGGAAGGCCTCGGCCTCATGTGTTCCAGCCTAGAAGGCAGAGGGAAGCAAAGTCGCTCAACTGCGGTTTTCTGGCTGAAAATGCCCGCCAACCTCTGTTAGCTTCAGTTAGCTTGTGGCTACATAGACTCAGAGTTTGATGGGTGTTGGTTAGTGGGCAGTTTACCACAACAGACATTTCTGTCCATCATTTTCTTCAATGAATGAAAGTTTCTTGGATTTCTTCCTCCTGCATGAATCTCCTTTGGCTTTTCTGGGTACCTTGTTGTGTTTTTTTAAAATAGGTTGTGATGGAAAAGCTACCCTGGTGGTTTTCCATTTAACCAACCTAAAGTTTATTTTGTCACAGCAGCTGAAGGGCACTAAGGCTGAAAACAGCAAAGAACTGAGGGTTGAAGTAAAATCCATTACCCCAGACTGGAACAAAAAGGGTGTTATAGTTTTTTCTCCTGTGAATCATTGTATCATTCTTTGTTTACTTTTTTTAATTAGTCCCAATATTCACAGTGATGTTGATTTAGAAATAGAACATTTTACTGACTAACATTTGAGATGAGATGATTTTCTGCTGTAGTTTTTGTGTAAACAACACCAATGTCACCCTGGGCTGTAAAACGCTTCACCCAAATCCAAAACTGACTCTGAAAACATGAAAAAATTTGTATTCAGAGTTTATTATAAGTCATAAATAAAAACTCCTAGACCCACATGCTTAGATGAGGCATACTAATATATGGAAATCATTTCTCTAAACATCAGCGTCGTTTTAGTTTCAATTAAGTACTTTTCTTATTTTATTATCAAGTTACAAAGAACATCAGTCTACTCTAGTAGCTTTACCGTCTCTACTTTAAAGAGCAAATTGCAGGTTAATCTTTTTCTCTAATTCATATAAAATGCTGTCGAAAAAATACTATTTTAAACATTTATTGTAGGTATTTTGCTTTAAAATACACAACGGTCAGTCTGGAGGTGGGGCACGCTGGCGAGCACCTGGTGGCCGGGCTTTTACCCATGGAGCCCAGCCGGGCACAGCCCGAAGAGGAGACGTCGGTCCCCCTTCCCATGGGCCCACCACCCGTGGGAGGGGCCAAAGGGGTCGGGTGCAATGTGGAAAGTGTGGTAGCCGAAGGCGGGGACCTTGGCGGTCTGATCCTCGGCTACAGAAGCTGGCTCTAGGCACGTGGAATGTCACCTCTCTGATGGGGAAAGAGCTGGAGTTGGTGTGTGAGGTTGAGAGGTTCCGACTAGATATAGTTGGACTCACCTCAACGCATGGCTCTGGCTCTGGAACCAGTTTCCTCGAGAGGGGTTGGACTCTCTTCCACTCTGGAGTTGATCCCACTGAGAGGCGTCGAGCAGGGGTGGGCATACTTCTTGCCCCCCATCTTGGAGCCTGTACGTTGGGGTTTACCCCGGTGAGCGAGAGGGTAGCCTCCCTCCGTCTTCGGGTGGGGGTGACTGACTGTGGTTTGTGCTTATGCACCAAACTGCAGCTCAGACTACCCACCCTTTTTGGAGTCCCTGGAGGGGGTACTGGAAAGTGCTCCTTCGAGTGACTCCCTCGTTCTGCTGGGGGACTTCAATGCTACTTCAAGGCAACAACAGTGAGACCTGGAGAGGTGTGGTTGGGAGGAACGGCCCTCCTGATCTGAATTTGAGTGGTGTTTTTTTTTTAGACTTCTGTGCTCGTCATGGATTGTCTATAACGAACACCATGTTCAAGCATAAAGGTGTCCATATGTGCTCCTGGCACCAGGATACCTTAGGCCGCAGGTCGATGATCGATTTTGTTATCGTTTCATCTGATCTGCGGCCGCATGTCTTGGACACTCGGGTGAAGAGAGGGGCGGAGCTGTCAACTGACCACTACCTGGTGGTGAGTTGGCTTCGATGGTGGGGGAAGATGCCGGTCAGACCTGGCAGACCCAAACGTGTTGTGAGGGTCTGCTGGGAACATCTGGCAGAGTCTCCTGTCAGAAGGAGCTTCAATTCCCACCTCCGACAGTACTTCGAAGACCTCCTCAATCCCACCGGCACGTCTTCCAGGATGGAAGCAGAGTCTGGGGACTTTGGGTTGGGCTCTCCAATCTCTGGAGCTGAGGTCACTGAGGTGGTCAAAAAACTCCTCAGTGGCAAGGCTCCGGGGGTGGATGAGATCCGCCCGGATATCCTTAAGGCTCTGGATGTTGTGGGGCTGTGTTGGTTGACGCGGCTCTGCAATATCGCGTGGACATCGGGGGCAGTTCCACTGGATTGGCAGACCGGGTTGGTGGTCCCCCTATTTAAAAAGGGGGACCGCAGGGTGTGTTCCAACTACAGGGGATCACACTCCTGAGCCTCCCTGGTAAGGTCTATTCAGGGGTTCTGGAGAGGAGGGTTCGTCGGATAGTCAAACCTCGGATACAGGAGGAGCAATGTGGTTTTCGTCCTGGCCGTGGAACACTGGACCAGCTCTATACCCTTGGGGGAGTCCTGGAGGGTGCGTGGTAGTTCGCCCAACCAATCTACATGTGTTTTGTGGATTTGGAGAAGGCGTTCGACCGCGTCCCTCGGGGGGCCCTGTGGGGGGTACTCTGGGAGTATGGGGTGCCAGGCCCCTTGATACGGGCTGTTAGGTCCCTGTACGACCAGTGTCAGAGCTTGGTCCGCATTGCCGGCAGTAAGTCGGGCTCGTTTTCGGTGAGAGTTGGACTCCGCCAAGGCTGCCCTTTGTCACCGATTCTGTTCATAACTTTTATGGACAGGATTTCTAGGTGCAGCCAAGGTGGTGACTGGTGAGGGGATCCGTTTTGGTGGCCTAAGGATCAGGTCTCTGCTTTTTGCAGATGATGTGGTCCTGTTGGCTTCGTCAGAACGTGATCTCCGGCTTTCGCTGGAGCAGTTCGCAGCCGAGTGTGAAGCAGCTGGGATGAAAATCAGCTCCTCTAAATCCGAGACCATGGTCTTGAGTCGGAAAAGGGTAGAATGCCTTCTCCAGGTCAGGGACGAGGTCCTGCCCCAAGTGGAGGAGTTTAAGTATCTCGGGGTCTTGTTCACGAGTGAGGGAAGGGTGGAGCGTGAGATCGATAGGTGGATTGGTGCTGCGTCTGCAGTGATGCGGGCGTTGTACGGGTCTGTCGTGGTGAAGAGAGAGCTGAGCCGAAAGGCGAAGCTCTCAATTTACCGATCGATCTACGTTCCTACCCTCACCTATGCTCACGAGCTTTGGGTAGTGACCGAAAGAACGAGATCGCGGATACAAGTGGCCAAAATGAGTTTCCTTCGCAGGGTGGCTGGACTTAGAAACTCCAGCCTGTGCAGACATCGAGTCCATGGGTTTCTAAATCAGTAAAACAAGCCTCTTATCTCTGGGCCTGGGGGCGTTTTGTGCAGCTGGAAAGACGGGACTTCTGTAGCCCACATCAGTCGGTACCGGGTCTGGGAGGTCCGCGCTGGCCTCCAGAGACCCGTGGCAGGGTTTAAAAAAGTTAAATGCAGATTTCTGGAGTTCAGATCACCGTTGGAACCAGATCAGAACAGCCGCCCTGACCACGAGAAGAGAGGCGCGGCTCAGCGGGCCAGTCGTACTGGTTTCTGGGTCAGATCCAGCTCACAGCAGTGCGTAGGATCTCCAGAACCGGATGACAGGCGTCTTTCTCTCTCTCTAAAGTGCTAAACTACGCTACGTGAACGGATATTAATGAGTATGAGACCGCTGACAGACACTCATTAGTTCAGTATTGTCAAGTATTAATGTTATATTAACTGACCGATACTATTTTAATTGTCTGCTACACGATTCAATTCAATTCAGTTTATTTCTATAACACCAAATCACGACAAGAGTCGTCTCAAGGCACTTCACAAAGTAAACATTCCCATACAGTTCAGTTCATTAAGCCAATCAGTAAAAAGTTTCCTATATAAGGAACCCAGCAGATTGCATCAAGACACTGACTGTGTGTTGGTACAATCCTCATACTAAGCAAGCATGTAGCGACAGTGGGAAGGAAAACTCCCTTTTAACAGGAAGAAACCTACAGAGATCCTGGCTCAGTATGAGCAGCCATCCACCATGACTCACTGGGGATTGAGAAGACAGAGCACACACACACACACACACACACACACACACACACCATTTATATAAAGTAGTGTTTCTATGGCTACAATGTGATTTCTTAGTAGAAGTTCTATTTAGTAAGAGAAACTTTAGAATAGAATAGAATAGAATAGAATAGAATAGAATAGAATAGAATAGAAAAGAATAGAATAGAATAGACTTTATTGATCCCACAGTGGGGAAATTCACATGTCACAGCAGCACCATCACTCAAGGGTAATTAGAAGAAAGGTAAAAACAAGGATACATGTATATACACATAGGCAGTTATTGTCTTAATCTGAGTGAATCTATAATTAATTCAATAGGTGAACTAATAGTAGCACATTCTATGTTAAAGAAAGTGAGATGTAATATCAGGAGAGGGAGAATGTTCAGTGGTTGGCAGCAGTGTGCCAGCCGATAGTAATCTGTACAATATTGTGATGTTAGCACACGAGTTTAAGCTAACATCGTTAACTCACCAAGACACCTGCTGCTCCCCCGCTGCTTCTCCTCACATCACAGCTCAATCTCTCTCCTTTGGCCGATCGTTTCTCCCTCTGGCTTGTCTCTGCTCTCTGAGACGTGCAGCAGACTCATAATTTGATGGTTTTTGTCCATCATAAGTATAACTATAAACTAGAGGTCGACCGATATTGGTTTTTCTATTGCCGATACCGATGCCGATATGAGGCGGTCATGGTCAGCCGATGGCCGATAAGTGCTGCCGATTTTTTTGGGCTGATTTCATGGCCGATATTTTGATGTTTTGCACCTTATTCTGGGGTATATTGTCATGTATCCGGTCCAAGATAGTGCATTGACAGTTTATTTGCAGTTTATTTTGTGCTTTTTTTTGTACTTCAGAGACTTTCTAACACGAACAAACTTGTCCCTCATTCTCCTCCACCTCTTCGTGCACTCACCACCTCTAAACCCACATTTACCGTCATTTCCGTCCACGAATAAAACGCTTGTTGCATATCTTTATAGTCCTCCAGCCACGGGACCACACTGTGCGTTTTTCAGCCGTCTCACACGACTGTTCATGTCACACTGTGAGAACTCCAGAAAGGTGCCACACTGAGCTGCGCAACCTTTGAGTGAGCCAGACTGCACAACGTCTCGCTCCAAGAGGACATGCTATGTCACGAGCGCAGTCCCCGAAAAGCATACGTAACAGATAAGCAATACAACGCTAAAAAGAGAAAAAAGCGCCACAGTAAACACTTTTTAGTGCCAGCTCATGACCTAGCTCGTCTTCCTCAAAGAGGAAGAATCGATCTGCTACATATTTTTCAAAACCTGCTTTGGCCTCAGACTCCAGCTGTGAGTCTCCTTTTCCCGTCTTCCAGCTAAACAGCTGATCTGTCTGCTGGACATCCATCCTTCTCATCCTCCTTTATACATAAAAAACCACTAAACTACAGGGAAGTAACTATCTATCTGTCACAGATCGCTCCAATATCTAAAGTTTTACCATCAATGTCTGTCTCAGTGTTTTCTCCGCTCAGTGACAGCGCATCAGCGTTCCTTTTGACACCTGCTGTCACTCGCGCAGAAGCCATCCTCTGTCCCCCAGCAACAAAACGCTACTGAACCCATTCTTAGTTTAGTTATGTTAGTATAACTCCGGTTTTATTTGGGCTATTAACAAAAATAAAAACTGGTGTGTAGTTTATAATCCGCATTTTAAGCATAAGTTGAAACTGACACTCAGAGAGGCGGAGTCTTGCTGCTGCGGTGTCCCAAAGGTGTGTTTTCATTGGTCAACTGCAGACGGGAGTCGTAGGTTTTCAAGCAGCGCTTGAAGACTGTTGGAGGGTGTCTTCTTTCTAATCATGAGACTCGTATCAATGCATATAGGCTACTACACGTAGACTATGATTCACCTGTACATAATGAGTTGAGCGCAGCTGAGCTTTTTTTTCCAGCACCCCCTGCTGAATATATGTTCCCGCGGCTATGTATACAAAACAGGCAAAAAAGAAATGCCAGCTGATAATGTTTCAGAGCATTTATTGAGCAGATGTTATTCAAGGATGTACATTTACATGAAAATAAAAATAAATACAATTTTAGAATATAAAGACAAATTCTACTGAAAAATATGAATATAATAATTTAATAATGTTGAAAACACGATAGCAACCTGTTAAAACACACCAGCAACATCTAAAGTTCATTCAGTCTTTTTTAACTCACTATTTCTTAACATCTTCATGTAAAATATAAACGAAACCCTTTAGTGCTCCTGACTCAGCAGCAGCTTCTTTGTAAGCCTGGAGATGGGAAATCTCAGGTTGTGTTTTACTTTTTTCAGCTTCAGCTCACCAGCCACCTGCTGATATCACACCTGGTCTTCCTTGGTGTTGGCTCCATGACCTGCTGCCATGCTGGACTTGACTTTAGTTGAGCCATCAGACAGAAACTAAACAGGAGAAACAGTTGTTAGTATTTTTGTAGAGCATCCATCTTCATTTCAGTCGGTAGCAGAAAGAACAGAGGAGAACTCCAGCAACAAACAACTCAGCACATAATAAATATTACAGAAACATTTCAACAATTACACTCATCTGTTAATAAAAGTGCACCCTAATACTCACTAGTGTTACTGACTGCTGATGTTGGACAGATATAAGGTGGAAAAGAACCGTATTAAATAGTCTTTAGTCAGAACACTCTCGGCTGTTTCTGATCACAGAAAACGCAAGAGCTCTCATTTATATAGCGAACATTACAAAAATGACGTGGTCCAGTCCTCACCAACCCACATGAGAAAAGTCCCGAACTCTCAACCACACCGACTGGTGTCCACGGGGGAAGGAGGAGGGGTGCAGACGCTGCAGCTCGGAGTTCGTCTCCTCTCCTCTCCTCCGCGCTCAGAGTGAAATTCTCCGACTCCCATACAGGAAAATGATTTAATCTATAAACCTGGAGCTAATATGTTGAGCAAATAAGCAACTGATAGTTTAAGAGGGCCTGTAACGTTGACAACAAGCTAGCAAACATTAGCAGCATTCTGCCGGTTACCGGCGGTTCTTACGGTGTCGGTACCAGATCGGCTCGGGGTCCTGCGCCTGCCGGTGACGTCACACTAGATGATTGGCTGAATGTAAGAGTTACAGAAGTTACGATACCACGTTCATAAAAGTTACGGTAGCACGTTGACAATGAAGATTTTGATTGGTTTGAACAAAATTGCGGTTGTAGTCCTTGTGGTTGTAGTCCTGTAGACCAAAAACAAACACTTTTCAGGGAAAATATGTCTGTTTTGCCAAAGGGAACGTAAAATAAAAGCAAAAATACCAATTGATAAACAGAGATCCTCAGCAGCTCTTGATTTTGATGAAAAGGGGCAAAATAAGAATAAAATAACTTTATTGAACAAATAGCAAGCAACATTTTGAATGAATGAATGGATTTAAGAACTAACAAAATATACAGAATTCCACATAAAAACAGAAATGGCTGCTAATTCTGTAAATACATTTACAATTTTACCACATATAAAAACTGTTGTGCTTTTTGGAAGTCTGCTGTTGGTTTTATGTAGTTTCACATTCTTTACAAAACTACGACAATATGGTGTTATTAATAAAAACAGCTATAAAGCAAATATTTAGGCGGTAAGAAACAAGACAAAACTGCTAAACTCTTTCCAAAACTTATGTGTGAAATCCGAGTGGATTTGCCGTAGTTTGACGTCATCACCGGCAGGCGAAGGACCCCGAGCCAATCAGGCACCCGAGCAGATCTGGCACGCATGTTTCTGTTTTAAAGGTGCTTATGTTGCCTTCAACAATTTAAAAAGAAAAATCAGGGATTTTTTATGACAAGAGGCTCGTTAATCCAGCAAATGTTGCTATCAGCATGTTAGTTTATTTCTCCCTAAATATTGTTGAGGACCCAGCTAACTGTTGGCTAATTCGTTTTTCTTTTTTCTGTTGATTTGATGAACCCATCGCTGTTACTCACACTGCTCTGCAATAGATGAGTAGATGTCGTTGCCACTTTTATGTGTATCCTCTAAAACTCTGTTATGTTCTGTCATGGCGTCGGTGCTAAATAGATACGACTGCACTGTGATTCGTTTTGAATGTCTAAGCGAAACAACCTTCACGCCTCTTGTTTCAGGCTCGCCATTAGTTTTTTGAGAACGCTCACTGGAGAATTGATTCCCTTTTAGTGGTAGTAGCATTATTAAAGCCTGCTTTACCTGGCACTCACAATCAGCGCTTTGTTCCATCCCCAAGGTGCATTCAGAGCTCTGTGCAGACCAGAGAAACACTTGCACATAAACCCTGAGCCAGGCGACGCACGCCATCCATGTTAGAGTTTGAATATTGAATTAAACGTAAAAGCAGGGTGGAGGAAGACAGCAGACACAATGTGCTGCTGATGAAAACTCAAAGATAAGATCTGCAGCATCACACAATAAGAAGAGATTCCTTGAATCTGTCAAAGGAAGAGCAAACTATCTCCTATCTTATCAAAGTGACCTAGAGACTCACTCTGCATAGAGATAAGGGCTCTAAGTGATTGAGTGTTAATATTTATAAAGAGGGAAAGTCAAAGAAAGATTTGGGCTCGTATCAGGATATTATCTCCTCATTAAAGGTATTTCTAGCTTTTATCAGGATGAACGGCACACACGAGGGATGGATTTATGTTCCTTCAGTTGGAAATGTCCTCAGGTGACTTTTTCTTGTTGCACTTCAGATCAAACATGACTGTGTGGAAAAACATCACGTTTGAAGAGTTTCTTGAAGTACAAAAGGCTCATTTTCTGTAAAAAGCTGCAGAAATCAGCGTCTAATGGCTGTGACTCAGGAGGCAATGCCGTTCGTCTTCCAGTCAGAAGGTTGATGATTTGATCTTTTACTTCTCCGTCTGAATGATTAAGTGTTCTTAGAGAAAATGATTAACTCTGCTTTAACCCATCAGTGTTGAACAGAGGGCATGCTGCCTATAGGAGCTCCACCTATTAACTGTTTAGAGGACAGAAAAAATCTTTTCTCTTTTCCAAATGTTTAACATTCTATTTTAAGTCTGTGTGTAGTAAATGTGGTTGCTAGTTTTGGATTGGATTGATCTGTAGTCATTTGAAGATGATGCCATTACAACCAGCAGATTTAAAATGAAACAGCTGGACAAGCTGCCTAAAAGGTTGAAAGAAGAGACATTTTAGCGTCGGATTGTTGAAAATGGCAACAAAGAACTGGACACCAGAGTTTTTAAAGAAGTCAAATCTCTGACCAAATATGGTTAAATTCATCTAGATTTAGTGTCTTTTGTTTTATTCACGTTCAAATTACAATCTAAAGTGGAAAAATACTGTTTTTTTTTCATTATTTGTTTATGAATCTGACATGAAAAACCATTAAAGGCTCAGATCAAAAATACAAAATGGAAAATGAGCAACATGGCCACATCTATTTTCATGGGTTACATTTTCATGACCCAGAAGTTTCTGTTTTGTTCAAATTAATGACATCATCATGATTTCTCTTCATCTGGTCATCAATAAAAGACCCATCAGCCACGGAGAGTTACGTGATGGTCAGACGGACGTGCCAGTGAAAAAACTGGTAGAATACTCCAGGCATGAACTTGAGTGTTGTCTACTTTGTTGTTCCAGTGCTGCCTAGCCTCACAGAAACACTAACAATTAAATATGTACATCAAAACATCATCTTTCCAGGTTGGATTTTTGATCTGAGTGGGTTTAATAGTTCACACACACACACACACACACACACACACACACACACACACCTTTCTGATTCTCATAAACTGCCAGACGAAGGCAGATGCCCCAGATGCATTTCAATCACAACGTCTGGAAAATGAGAGAAAGGCGTCCCTTGATACCCTCCAAAGCTAGATTTTCATTTCAATTTTTTTTGTCCCATCAAGAAAGGAAGGAATAAATGGAAACGCACACGGGTGAGCGATACGTAATGTCATTAAAGGAGAGAAGTAATCATCTCAGGTCTCCTCTGAAGTGTGGACTGCCAATTGTATTTGGCTGTCTGCAGGTCTGATTAAACAAACCAAGCAGAAAGTTGCTTTTAAAGCCCAGCAGACATATTGAATTGCATTAGATACTTCAAACGATACACATTTATTGGCTGTTTTGAAACCATTTCTTTTTTCTCTCTGTTATCTTTTAATGTCACATTTAAGTTGTTTGATTTTGTTCAATATTTTTGTAAGTGAACCAATAAAAGTGCCTCTCTGGTGAAATTTGATCTCTTAAAGACCGTCTTATGGACGGGTAACTATCTAGCTCGGTAGCCTTTTATGTTCACTCTTTGTTTTATAAATTAGTAGAAAGAAGCTGCAGGTTTCTGAAGGTACAAACTCCATGTTCGAGAAGCGTTTATTTTGTTTAGTTATCTGGTGAAATGACCTATTAGAGACATTTTTGACCGTCAGATTTGGATGAAATCATTTTTATTTACCGGGCTGTCCACCTCCTACAGAGGAGACTAACTTGCAGTCACAAAAGGAAAAAAGTTATTTTTCCAACTCCTGCTCGTTATTTTTCAGTCAGTTCTCTGGAAGTTGCAGGAACCTGAATTCTCTTCTGGGAAAACGTCCCACAGAGTGAGGAACACTGAGGAAAGCTGTCAGTCTGACCGCTGCACTGCAGCAGACATCCTAATGGCTCTGTGAGTGCTGGACGGCTGTAGAGACGTTCTCTACTAAACTGGTCTAAATGGTCGCCATGCCAAGTGCAGAGCATGAGCGGCACAGCAGCTCACCTCATTGTTTTATTGTCTTTGGAGTCTATGAAGGGATTTATTGAGTTTGACGGATGGGTTCTAGACACCACCAACGGCGCAGCGCCGTTTAAATCACGTTACACAGAAGATTTCTAACCTCTGTCTTTATTTGCCATTTTTCAGTATCTGTCCAAAAATAACTGTGGTGCTACATCGCCTGTGGTCTGGTGTGTGATTTTTGCTGCCTAATTTCAAGTTTTCTTCAATCTCCAGGGTTCTTTACTTTTATATGAGACGTCATTTAAATGTGGTTGTTTGGAACGTAGGAGGTAAGTTAACTAAAAATTGACTAAACTTTAGCTGAAGTTCACATGAAGGTGAAGAATTCCAGACATTTTTAGAACGGTTGCCTGAGGCAAAACTAAAATTCAACGTGTTCTTCCAGGTTTTCTGTTGGCTGCACGTTTCAATATACGGATCATCTCTTTGTTGTCCTTTCTTTCAGCATTTAGAATTATAATAAAAAAACAATATAAGGCTTGCGTTTAAAAGTGGAAAGTTGGGATGCAATAAAATGGAAAACTTTCTAACATAGTCCTTACGTTTTCCCGACTTGCCGACCCTGGCTTAGATGAGAGAGGGAACATGCTTCGAGATAAAACATTTATGTTGAGATAATTTTATCTCGTTATTTGGAGATAAGTCAAGCATTTATTTATCTTATTATCTTGAGATAATGGAGCTTGTTGAGATAAATGATTGCTCTTGCTCTTTCCAAAACTTAATCAACAGATTTAGACTTTTATGCAACTGAACAGAAAAACATGATATTATCTCAACAAAAGTATTTCTTTCATAATATTTAGACAATAGAACTTTTTTTAGGTACTTATAATCACTTATTTGTGTTGTTATCTCCACATAGAGGTTGTTACCTTAAAACATTTACTTCTCTGTTTTTTCATGATAAATTATTTGTTATAAATAAAGAAAAGCTTCACTCAACGTTGCATGGACGTGCAGATCTGGTCTATACTGGGTCTGTCGGTTCAGCCCGTCTGCAGGACGTCCTAACTAGGTCTTTGCACAGTGGGTTCTTTTAGTCATGATGTCATTATTTTAAAAACCAAACACAACAGAAGAGATACTTCCTTGTTAATCAGGCAGTCATGGAACCGGACTGGGGTTGAATGTCAGAACATATTGACCCTTATATTATAAATCAATCACGACCGTGATAATAAATAAAAGTAGATGTAGCACAAGAAGCATTGGTTTCATATCATGATTATTATTTTTTTATGAAAGTTTTTTTCTTTAGAGAATGTGTCACTCCGACAGAATAGTTGACTTGTAATCTGAAGAAAACCATAGTATAGTAATAGAGAATATGGCTGTTTTTGGCCTTTGAAGATGATGGTTTTATTTCCTAATCTGCTTTAGATACCCTAAAGCTACAATCCAGAGGTTTCCCCCTTTCAGGAATGATGTTGTCTTAGAAATGTAAAAGTGATAGTGTTACCCTGTACAGTGATACAATGTAGGCAATGCATCATTTCTTTTGCCGTACAGCTCCATGCAATTTGGATTGAGCAACGTTCAGCATTAGCCAATAGCGTTAGACATCTGCTGATATACAGATGCCAATCACACACCACTGACCTAGACTGATGACAACATTTGTATATATATGTATATATATATATACAAAATTCCCATCTCACCCTCTGCGGGTGGTCTCCCCTTCCAAGCTCTGGTCTTCTACCAGATCCTGGGAGCTTGAGGGTTCTTCAGTATCTTAGCTGTTCCTAGATCTGCACTTTTCTGGACTGAGATCTCTGATGTTTTTCCTGGGATCTGCTTTAGCCACTCCTCCAGTTTGGGGGTCACTGCCCGAGTGCCCTGATGACCACGGGTCTTCACTCTACAGGCTTTCTCAAGTCCTCCTTTGAGGCCCTGGTACTTCACTAGTTTCTCGTGTTCCTTTGTCCTGATGTTGCATCAATTGGTGTTGCCACGTCAACCACAACGGCTGTCCTCTGTTGTTTGTCCACCACCACAATATCCGGTTGGTTCACCATCACCATTTTGTCGGTCTGGATCTGAAAGTCCCACAGGATCTTGGCTCGCTCGTTCTCTACCATCTTAGGGGTGTTTCCCACTTTGACCTTGGGGCTTCCAGTCCATACTCTGCACAGATGTTCCTGTACACTATGCCAGCCACTTGGTTGTGGCGTTCCATGTCTGCTTTCCCTGCCAGCATCTTCCACCCTGCAGTTATGTGGTGGATTGTACGGAAGCCCTGAAAGGCAACGGAAAAATTTTTTTTTTTCTTGTGGAATTTTTCTAAGTCTTTTTTATTTTTTATTTTTTACTAAGCCCAGAAAGGCAAAATGAAAAAAAAAATTTTTTTCTTGTGGAATTTTTCTAAGTCTTTTTTATTTTTTATTTTTTACTAAGCCCAGAAAGGCAAAATGAAAAAAAAAATTTTTTTCTTGTGGAATTTTTCTAAGTCTTTTTTATTTTTTATTTTTTACTAAGCCCAGAAAGGCAAAATGAAAAAAAAAATTTTTTTCTTGTGGAATTTTTCTAAGTCTTTTTTATTTTTTATTTTTTACTAAGCCCAGAAAGGCAAAATGAAAAAAAAAATTTTTTTCTTGTGGAATTTTTCTAAGTCTTTTTTATTTTTTATTTTTTACTAAGCCCAGAAAGGCAAAATGAAAAAAAAAATTTTTTTCTTGTGGAATTTTTCTAAGTCTTTTTTATTTTTTATTTTTTACTAAGCCCAGAAAGGCAAAATGAAAAAAAAAATTTTTTTCTTGTGGAATTTTTCTAAGTCTTTTTTATTTTTTATTTTTTACTAAGCCCAGAAAGGCAAAATGAAAAAAAAAATTTTTTTCTTGTGGAATTTTTCTAAGTCTTTTTTATTTTTTATTTTTTACTAAGCCCAGAAAGGCAAAATGAAAAAAAAAATTTTTTTCTTGTGGAATTTTTCTAAGTCTTTTTTATTTTTTATTTTTTACTAAGCCCAGAAAGGCAAAATGAAAAAAAAAATTTTTTTCTTGTGGAATTTTTCTAAGTCTTTTTTATTTTTTATTTTTTACTAAGCCCAGAAAGGCAAAATGAAAAAAAAAATTTTTTTCTTGTGGAATTTTTCTAAGTCTTTTTTATTTTTTATTTTTTACTAAGCCCAGAAAGGCAAAATGAAAAAAAAAATTTTTTTCTTGTGGAATTTT
>SSNS01000133.1:847134-934150 GCA_006937985.1 Aphyosemion australe | reverse complement strand
GGGGGGGGGGGGGCAGCATGAGCCAGGTGGAAAGAGCCAGGATGAAAGTGAACACGTTTTCTTAGAAGGGTTATCACATCGTTTCAGGGCCTCAGAAAACAGGTGTCACGGCTCCGGCGCCCGTATGGGCTAAACGACAAGGCAGAGCAGAAAGGAAGAATTTGTCTCCCTGCAAAACAAAATACATTGAATTGAAATGTTTTCCTGCAACAATGCAGAGCAGTTTCTTCAGAGGGATTTGCTTTTCTAGCTGCAGAATGATATTGAATTATAGATGAGCAATGAAATGCCAGACCGTGTTAAATAAATCAATGCATTTATAAAATCATAAGCAAGAAAACCACATTTATATGTTGGTGAAACAGTTCACGATTACAATCACAGGTAAATAAATCTACATATTATTTTTAAATTAGGAAGCAATTTCAACTCTACAGTAATAAAATTATTCATATTTTTAATATTTATGATGTGTTTTAAATCTGCATTTATTTGAAACACGTAGCATTTTAGACTAAAAAAACAGCTTTCAAATTCAAGCTTCAAGCTTACACATCCAAACCAATAAACTTTATAAAAACCTAAAGATGCAAACTCCTTAAAGCCCCAGTGTGTAATATTTTTACCTGTTTACTATCAAATTCTGTGTATCCAGTGCACAAACTTGTTTCTCACCAACATCAATTCTAAATATTCCTCTCGGCTTCAAATGTTACATTTTTAATAAATAAACTGTGGTCGACGCTCCATGGTCATCCACCATTGATAGCTACTGTATTTAGGGACATAAGAGCCCCGCTCCAGCGCTCCTTCTCTAGCCGCGGTGGCTAAGCTAGTGTTGCCCACTTTATCTCCACCATGGCTTGCCTGAGCCGTGTGCCTCGATTAGCTGCGGTTAATCCAGGTGAGGAGGCATCAGGAACTCCAACAGGTCAGTCACAATGTAGCTCCGATCACCTTCCTCAGAGCACGTTGCTCCTGTTTGGCCTGAATGGTGCTGCTGGAGTCCCTCAGGAGCTCTACCTGGTTCAGTTATTTTGCCGCGGCCCATAGTCGTTTTTAGCTAGTGATGTCCGCTCTGTCTTCACCGTGTCTCCCAGCTCACGCCAACCCTGCTCAGCTAGCAAGCAGCCAGTGATGCTCCATCTCCACCATGCCAGCCACGATTAGCTGCTGAAAGCAGCAGCCAGCTTGTTTACATTGTTGTTCCTCGAGATCCACGTGGCACCGAACCCCCCTGGCCAGTAGTGTATGGCTGCAGACCCGGGGACCGTAGATTCAGGCCAACTGCAGATTCAGACCGACTGCAGATTCAGGCCAACCACAGATTCAGGCCAACCGCAGATTCAGGCCGACTGCAGATTCAGGCCAACCACAGATTCAGGCCAATTCAGCAGATTCAGGCCAACCGCAGATTCAAGCCAACTGCAGATTCAGGCCAACCGCAGATTCAGGCCAACTGCAGATTCAGGCCAACCGCAGATTCAGGCCGACTGCAGATTCAGGCCAACCACAGATTCAGGCCGATTCAGGCCAATTCAGCAGATTCAGGCCAACCGCAGATTCAGGCCAACTGCAGATTCAGGCCAACCGCAGATTCAGCCCAACTGCAGATTCAGGCCAACCGCAGATTCAGGCCAACTGCAGATTCAGGCCGACCGCAGATTAAGGCCGACCACAGATTCAGGCCGACCACAGATTCAGGCTTCTATTGTTTTTGAGACAGCTCCAGCTGACACCACCCCTCCTCTATGCTTGCTTCCTTCAGGACTAGTTGGTTGACATAATCGTCAGAATTAAAAATGCTTTTCTAATTGCTCGAATAGTTGCTTTTTGTGGGTTAGGCTAGATTATACTATCAAGCTCATGCTATTTATAAAGAACAGACATGGAGTGAATGCTGGAGGTTGTTGTCTTTTTGAGTGGGCCACCATAGCTGCAATACTTACTCTGAACTGCATGGCGCTAAAGAGTCGCAATTTTAACCATGATTTCTATGGATGGGTCTTTAATATGCAAAAAACGTTTTGGACAAACATGTTCATTTTTAGAAAATAAATTGAAATTCTCTAAATTATTTTTGCACAAGTGTTAGATTTATGTACATGCACATTAATTTCACAGCTATGCATTTGCTGTTTACATGACTTCATATTGTTGTTTGCATGTTACAGAACAAAGTCTGGGTAATGGGTCATCCTCACCTTATGTCCTCCTGCCATTACAGTGTTTGCACTCATGGAAATAATTAACTACACCCACATTCATGAAGCAATACTAGAATCTCTTCTTTGCTGTTGTCTTGTTCTGTCTGAAAACTACTAATAAATCTACTAACATGTAGCTCAAACAGTATTTAAGTGCAAAAGATTCTGGCTAAACATGCAGTTGCATCACTAGGTGGTGGCCAAGAGAGGTATAGACCCCCTCTATTGATTTACTGCCTTCTCCTTTGGCAAGAGCATATATTTGATGAGGGTTGCAACGTCTGATTCCTTATTCCTTATGATTATAAAGCTCTTCTTCAAAGCACAAAGTGTTTCTATAGAACAGAAAACAAAGTAGCGCTATATCAGAAGGTGATTTCCTGACTCCCACATTGCAGTAACTTGTACTTTTTCATATTAATGAAATATTCCAGAATATTTGTCGTGGCTTTTGGTTTTGGTTGTGTTCCACAACAAGGTCATCAGTAAACACACACACACACACACACACACACACACACACACACACACACACACACACACACACACACACACACACACACACACACACACACACACACACACACACACACACACACATTCTTGTCTTGCAAACATTGTGAGGACTGTCATTGACTTCCATTCATTTTAGTGACTGGATTGTGCCTCACCCTAACCCTAGCCTTAACGAGAACCATGCCTCTAAAACGAATGAGTAGAGCTCTGTAACCTTGTACCACAGTGAGGACCAGGCAAAAGGTCACAATTACTCATTTCCTGACATACCTTTCCTCTGTTTGTGAGGCCACATTTTAACCGATCACTTTTCTTTTTCAGTTTCTTTTCCCTAAGACACAAATATCACCAGCTCTCAGGAGATGGTACATTTTTAAACTTAGATGTGTGTCACAAACAGTACAGGTCTTTGAGAATTATCCTTTTTCCACAGTAAAAATAGCTAGGACCAACCCAAACTCTTCTGTCCTGGCCTGGACTCGAACAAGTGGAGGATGATTTCAAGTACAAAAATGTATGTTAGCATTGAGGGAGGGTTTTCTTTAAATGCATTTGCAATTTTTTGTGGTCAAAGTGCACCAGAACAGAGACACGGTTTGGGTGGCGGTGTGAATTAGATGGAAGCACTGAATGTACTAGCCATAGATGAGCAGGAATTTGGGTCCCAGAACTTCACAATGGGCTAAGTAAACTTTTGTCTCTCCTCAGCATAAAAGCTGAAGTCATGAAAATTCAAATCATGTTTGACTATTGCAAAGAGAAAAAAATTGAATTTCATCAGTAGATTTGTATAGCTGCAGGAAGGAAGACTGCATACTGAGAGAAAAGGAAAGTTTACCTGCTGAGTGAATTTTAAAGGCCCAAAAGGTGTTTTATTGATGCAACATTTCCACATCCAGTGTTGGAGGAATGGTAACACCCTGCAGTCCAAACTTTACTCCAGTGAGGTTGACTACCAGCTCTACTTATAGTTACTGATGGAATTATGAGGATTTATGCTAAAACTGAGATCATTTAGTCTTGAAAGGTTATAAAGGATAAAAACCTTGTGTGGTTTATGTTTCCTTACTTGTTTTTAACCTTCAGAAAGACCTAAGTCACTGATGTGTGTGCTCTGTAACGCTGACAGGGCTAAACAAGCCTCGCACCTTTGATGGTTTGATAAAATGTGTGTGAGATCAGAGATTTGGTTGAATCTCTGCCTGAAGACTTTTCGTGCCATCCTTATATACAGTATGTGGAAAAACTGAGTTGAGTCTGCTTTTGTTATCAACAGCTTTCTGTTTTTTGGACTAGAACTTTCACCATATTAAACACTATTCAGGTGCCAACACAGACTTCTCTCCTAGATTCTCTTTGATTAGCTTTTTCCCCGCCATCGGCCTTACTTCTTACTAGTCTCTTTCTTTACTGTTTTCATCATCCACTCAGTCTTCCTGCACTCATTGTCTCAGCCACATTGAAAAATATATTCAACCTCTTGAAATTGAAGGTCTTGGAGGCGAGACGTTCTGGCGTTATGATGCTGAGACGGGCAGAATCAGCATATTCTCTTCTGAGGCAGAGGCACCATTTCACACACTATAGACAGAAGGAAAGATTTTGAGTTTAATCAAAAGGCAGATTTCATTCACATGATTTTTATGAGACCTGTTTTATTGCTTTAAAGGTTTCTGTGCATCATAGGCAGCACTGGCAGTACCACCTTGTCCCATTTACAACACGGTTTAACATGATTTTGTTTTGAACATAAGAAGGCAGAAACTGTGACGTTGTCCACACTAGAACCGTGTTTCTGAAGATGCAAAAGTCTTTCATTGTTTTAACATTGCCTTCGCTCAGTCACCTCATTGGAGAAGCCATGAAGGGGCCATTTTCTAAAATAGGCTCCTTTATAATACAGGAGCAGCCAGTGGCGGCTCGTCCATAGGGGGCACTAGGGCGCCGCCCCACCACTCACAGGAAGGAGAAGAAGAAGATAGGAATCACAAAATATATTTAAAAAAACATAAAAAGTGAACTAAACGATCTATACACACCATATGGACTAAGTGCTGTGTGTAATCTGTGTTTAATAATGTTTTTTTTTTACTTTTAACACGGCCGAATCGTCGACGTACTTGTCACGTGTCCTCTCGCGGGCGCAGCAATCTTTACCATTGACTTAATATGGGCTAACTGGCGCATGTGCAGTGGGTCCCCAAACCGTCCACAACGAGAAAGAATAGGAGAGCGGTTGGTCGCATCTTTTAGCGATCGTCGCCGCCTCACCGGGTGAATTCTGCTCAGACCAGGGGGAGGAGATCGCTGATTGGTCGGGTTGTTCACCCCGCCCTGAGGGGAAAACTTTCCACAGGCTGGCACAGTGTGGCTCCATCTGTGCCAATTTGTCACGGCAGCAACACACTACTTCCACTGAATATTTTTTTGTTGTCCAACCTTTTAGCCATCTTTGCTATAATTGTGAAATCATCAGTGACAAATAAAGTTAATTGCTTCAAAACCTGACGTAGCAAATGCTACTAATGGTAAATGGTAAATGGCCTGTATTTGTATAGCGCCTTCTTAGGGTTCTACAACCCCCCAAGGCGCTTCACAACACAATCAACTCAATTCACCCATTCACACGCTGGTGGGGATGAGCTACGATGTAGCCACAGCTGCCCTGGGGCGCACTGACAGAGGCGAGGCTGCCGAGCACTGGCGCCACCAGTCCCTCCGACCACCACCAGCAGGCAAAGCGGGTTAAGTGTCTTGCCCAAGGACACACAGCAGCACTCTCTGGCCGGAGCCGGGATCGAACCTGCAACCTTCCGATTACTGGACAACCCGCTCTACCTCCTGTAGCAAATGCTACTAGTAGGTTCCAATGTGTGAAACCTCAGCCAATCGAATTGCTTGTTGTTGAGTTTTTTTCAGCTGGCTGGCTTTCGTGTTAACCAATCACAGGGAGAGAATCCACGTAAACAGGAAAATGATGAATGCGGGCGGGCAAACTCTTATATGTCTTTGGCAAAACAATGCCAGCAAACAGTCTGATCAGATAAGCTTTTACGTTGGGATGTAGAATTTCACGAACCGAGTGGATTATTTTTACTACACCACACGGATTATGGCCATAACCTGCAGGTAAGCCTCATTTTAGCTTTTGGCTTCAGGAAACAGCATGCTGCCTCGTTAGCGGCTAGCACCGCTCCATACGGTTTGAACTAAGTGGTACTTTTTGTTTGTGAGTCTGGGCTTTAATCTAAACGCCGGCTGCTTCTGTGAATATCTTGCGTTGTGTCACTGTGTGTTTTTCTGGATACGTGTAGCGTCTATTTTACGGCCTCACGTTTATTTACAGCTTATGGGTGTTCTGTTTGTAGAAAGTGGATTCTATTGATTAGATTTAGCCTACTCCCCTTAAGCGTGTGTGCAGTTTGTGTAATATATGGGTGAATGGATGAATGTTTTTGTCAAAAACATGCTTAATATATTCGAAAACCTTTTGAATAACTTTGTTGCCGGAAGCGCTACTGTGACCGTCAGTTGTGTGACGCTGATGCTTAAGAATCAATGGTAATTTTGCGTCCCCTAGTGGTGATATGTGGTTAGCGCCCCACCCAAAATAAAAGTCACCGGCCGCCACTGGGAGCAGCAGTAGCTCAGGAGGTAGAGTGGGGTTGTCCAGCCATTGGAAGGTTGTAGGTTCAATCCCGGCACCCAGCAGAGAATTCTGCTGTTGTGTCCTTGGGCAAGAACCTTAACCCACCTTCCCTGCTGGTGGTTGTCGAAGGGACTGGTTGCGCCAGTGTACGGCATCCTCACCTCTGTCAGTGATCCCCAGGGCAGCTGTAGCTATGATGTAGCTCATCCCCACCAGCGTGTGAATGTGTGTGTGAATGGATGAATGATACACTGTAGTGTAAAGAGCTTTGGAGTCCTCTGACTCTGAAAGGCGCTGTACAAGTGCAGGTCGTTTATCATTTGTCACACGAATAAATAAGGAATGGTTTCCTGCATGTTGGAAGAAAGGCTTTGCCTGAAGCAAAGGAATTAGAGTGTCTTGTTGTCTTGTTAGTGAATGAGAATAGGGTGTGAGACATGGACCAACGGATCTGCACTTAGTCTGCAGTAATCAGAGTGTTGCTGGTTTGTTGTATTGAAAAAGGAGCAGAGCAAGAGACAAAACTCTTGATTTGCTAGTTTATCTAAGTTCCAACCCTCACCTATAGTTGTGGGGTTTGCATCATGTCTGGAAGAATGTGATCCTGGAAACAAGTGGCTGAGATGAGCTTCTTCTGCAGGGTTTCTGGGCTGAGTCTTAAGCTTTAATTACACCATGCGGCACGGATACAGACCTGAATAAGTGTAGCTTCTGGACAGACTGCTATTACACCAACGATGATTTGAGTGCAGAATGTTTCCAGAAAGTTGTTTGCTAGTTCATATAAGTTCACATGATAATTATGTGTGTAGAGGAGCTGGCACACAAAAGCCACAATTGTCTTCTCCAACTATCATGCACAGTGAACCGATATATCCCTGTCGTTGATAACAACAAAAGAAGCCAACAGAATAATGCAACAAGTTTTATTTTGAAATTAACCAGATGCACCTCTCACTTCCTGTCTGGCTCATAATGTCTTCAACTTCATGATGATTCTGCAGCTCCGCATCCGGGTCTGCATCGCACCTCAGCCGGTGTGAAAGCTTTGACTGGACTCAATGATTTTTGGTCTTGGAAGCTGCACAGATTCAGATCCGCATCCATTCTGTACTCGATAAAACTTTAGAGGTGAGGTGATGAGCTTCATCATCAAGAGGAGGAAGAGTGAAAGCTGCTCCTTCTTATCAAAGTTCATTGGCATGATCCATAGTGGATCCATTATGTCCTTCTACTGGACTGGCCCAACTCCGAGCTAACACCGTGTTTTCCTTTTGCGGTCTGGTAGTTTAATCTGACACAAAGTAGAAAGATCTCTTCATCGTCATCCCTTATAAAGGATCTAGTTTTTGTCTTGTATTTGTCATCTGGTTACCATATTTTTGCATTGTTTAAAGCAGTGTTGATTTTGGCGGGCATCTTAACTTTAGTCTTAGTCTTTTGGACAAAAACGCATTTTAGTTTTAGACAGTTTTAGTTGACTAAAACTCACAAAGGTTTTAGTTGACAAAGAGAGTGTTGATGTTATGTCTTCATCCGGGTCAATGCCATGGAGGATGGCAGTCCTTAGAACTGGCTGCCTGGACTTTACACAGCTGAAGCAGCAAAGGCGTAACCAGATTGGCGCGATGGTGGCAGAGGAGTTAAGTGGTCGCCTTGCAATTGGAAGGTCGCAGGTTTGCGTCCCGCTCGGTTCGTTGCTGTCATTGTGTCCTTGGGCAAGACACTTAACCCACGTTGCCTGCTGGTGGTGGTCAGAGGGACCGGTGGCACCTGTGCTCAGCAGCCTCACCTCTGTCACTGCGCCCCAGGGCAGCTGTAGCTACACTGTAGCTCATCCCCACCAGCGTGTGAATGTGTGTGTGAATGAATGAATGATACACTGCAGTGTAAAGCACTTTGGAGTCCTCTGACTCTGAAAGGCGCTGTACAAGTACGAGTTATTTATCATCTCTTCTGCCTTGTGTGGGTTAATGTTGAGGGATCACCGTCACACAGTTCCTCTTTGGAGATGAACAAATTCTCCATTTATTCTGACGAGCACCATCAGAAACCGTCAGAAACACAAAGCGACAACATTAGAGGCTACCCGCTCAAGTCCTTTCTCACAACACAAGAACAAATGGGTAGATCCCAGGAGGGACAAACAGTTTATAAATAAATAAATAACGAATGACATTAAAGGCTGCCCACTCCAATTACAAAACACATTTTGTGTAATTATATAAGAAGAAACTAATTTAACCCGGTTACAAAGGACAGCAGTAGCTAAGGAGGGCAGCAGTAGCTCAGGAGGTAGAGCGGGTTGTCCAGTAATCGGATGGTTGCAGGTTCGATCCCGGCTCCGGCCAGAGAATGCTGCTGTGTGTCCTTGGGCAAGACACTTAACCCGCCTTGCCTGCTGGTGGTGGTCGGAGGGACTGGTGGCGCCAGTGCTCTGCAGCCTCGCCTCTGTCAGTGCGCCCCAGGGCAGCTGTAGCTACATCGTAGCTCATCCCCACCAGCGTGTGAATGTGTGTGTGAATGGGTGGATGACTGATTTTGTTGTGAAGCGCCTTGGGGGGTTGTAGAACCCTAAGAAATACAGGCCATTTACCATTTTACCATTTACAAAGGCATACAAGTCATTAGATGGCTATAACTTGTTTGTGTCTGGACATGTGGGGCAGAAACTTTAATTCTTTTTTCTGTCATGAGACTTTGGCTGCTGCGATGTGGATGTTGAACTCTCTTCATGGCTGTTAACCAGCCACAGCGCTGCATGTGTTACCCATGCTGATAGATTTTACTTCACCGCTATTTAGCTCAATCTATTGACAACTGACATAAAATCAATGGTAGTCAACGGGGGAGGGCCGTCTTTTGGCCCTCCAGCCAGAAGCGTCGACGTCATGTGTCAAGGGGGCTATAGAAGTGTCATGTTCTCATTGCTTTATGCAAAAACTGGCATAGATAGTTTTTGGGGTTGTTAAGTTCTGTGTAGGAATGTTACGATAAAAATTTTTTGCTCTCAATCCAAGTCATTTGATTTTGAGTATTTGCCAATACTGAGTCCTGATCCGATACTTCAGCAATGCATTAAAAAAAGGAAGAAAAAATTAGAGCACATCCAAGTAGTCCTTTACCTTTTTTATTATTTACAGAGGTGGGACCAAGTCGTTGTTTTGCAAGTCAAGTCAAGTCTCAAGTAAAATGCAGGCAAGTCCGAGTCAAGTCTCAAGTAAATGCAGGCAAGTCCGAGTCAAGTCTTAAGTAAATGCAGGCAAGTCCGAGTCAAGTCTCAAGTCTGACACTTCAAGTCATTTCGAGTCACTTTTACAACACTGCAATTATATGTTCAGAGTAAATCATAGACAATGTATTCTTTTTGAAATCTGTATTAATTTCAAAACTGAAACAAGTGCAACTGAACCTCTGTACAAAAAGTAGCTCTGAACTTAGACCTCTACACAGTTTTAATCAAACTTAGCTAACAAGAATAGTCTTCCTTTAAAGGGCCTGTGTCATGCTATTTTACACTGTCCAGAGCAACTATAGGCATAATATATGATAAATTATTACCAATTATTACCACTATTAAAGTGACAATGTGTAGTTTTTACCATTAATCTCTGGAAATATCCATCAAAATGTTAAAAATTAATTAAAATGATGTCCAGTCGTTGAAAAATATTGGCAGCTTCGTATCATATACCCATAAAATTACATAGGGTGTGAGGCTATAGTCTCTGAGGGACGCCATATTTGACGCCATGTTTCCTTCTACGTGAGCTGGCTCGGGGTCCTGTGTCTGCTGATGACATCACACTAGATGATTGGCTGGACGTACGACTTACAGAAGTTACGTTACCATGTTCGAAAACATTTAGGTAGAAAGAAACATGAATTTAATAACAGATAAACCCTTTCCAAAACCTATGTGAAAGAACAGAATTTAAAAAGTGATGCAATATATTTTGGCCAAGTGGTATTGCCGTAGTGTGACATCATCGGCAGGCGCAGGACCCCGAGCAGATCCGGAATCTACCCCGCCAGAAAATTAGCATCAGCATTGCATTCTCTCAATGGAATTGACCTTTCGCCGAGCCCCGCCCCCCTTAGTTACTGTTGCCAACTCCGACAATAAGTGGATCAAATACTGCAGCTCCGCAGGTTTCCGCGATGGAAAGAAGTAGACAGATGCGTGTCAGCAACATTTTTTGGAGCAATTCGTCCTCAATATGATCCCGATAGAGGCAAAAGGGTTACAGTATGCAGTGGAGGGATATATTAGTGTCGGCTCTGCTGAGCGAAGCGTAGCAGGGAACAAGGAGTTTGGAGTTTGGGAGAGGGTCCGGCGTCTGGGGCCGCGTATATCCGAGGAGCGGTGGCGGCGACGCGGTGCCCCTGTGAGCTGCCAGGTGTCAGATGATCTGAGCTGCAGGCAGCCCTAACGGAGAAAAGTTCTGCATCGCTCAGTTTATCATCTCAGCTGAGTTTATAAAATGTAACTTTTTTTGCCCGTGTTTACTTTTATTTTCAATATAGTTCCCGGCCAGAGCTCGGCATTAATTCATCATGTGATCTTGACACCACCCGCTGTTGCGCCAAGGCTTAATGTGCGTTTATAAGACACACAGTTGAGGTAATATTACGCTGATTTGCCGGCACGGTGTGTCTTATCTAAAAGGGTCTTGGATAGTCTGGGAGGCGGACCTCCGCCCAGCCGCGGGCGGGGGGAGCACTCATGCTTGCTGGCTTGCTGGTTGAGCTCGATGAGGAGGTTCTGAAGGGAAACGAAGGAGACACGACTACTATCGAGGCTAATGCTTAGTAGTAAATTAGGCTTAGCTTCATCATTTTGTTTGGAGCTGTCGGATAGTAACGGTTGCTATGATGTGTGATTGAACAATAGCTGTTCTGGGGGCGGGGCCAGCGAAAGGCTAATTAACTGAAGGACTATCAAAGTCTGAGGAGTCACGCCGAGGTCGTATGCTTTCTGCTCGACAGGTAAAATTTACCGTAATGTTTTTTTAAACTGGCGACAGTCAGGGCAATATGGTGTAAAACTACTCTGAAATGTATGTACTGCCCCCTATTGCCAAGAAACTACACACTATCTCTTTAAGATCTAATTTTTTATGAAATATTTTATTTTTGTGGCCCATTACTTCAACCCGGATGGTCTCCATTCGCCCCAGTGCATTTATTTCTACTGACGAAGGTGTTTGCCCAACTAAAAAACACATTATGCTTTTTAACAAAATCATAAATGTGGCATGATAATTAAATGTAAATAAATACATTTTATATTTTAATAAAAAACAAGTTTGATTGTTCATTTGAATTTCACTCTCTCTCTCTCTCTCTCTCACACACACACACACACACACACACACACACGCACGCACTAGTGGAGAAAAGGCAGCAGAGGTGGCAGTTTCCCAGCCTGAATCATTGTCCCAGTCTGTCCATGAACTTAAGCATTCAGCTAGCGGTTAGCATTTTGGTTGTACTCACAGTTCTGGCTCTGGCTCTCCATTGGGTGGTTTTAACGTTGGAGTGGCACCGGTTTGAAGAAGTAATCCATTGAAAATCCACTCCGGTACTGGTGGTGGTTTAACAAGCTGTCTGTGAAATCACGGTCACATTCTGGCTCAGGCTTTCAGAGCTCCTGAAGATAAAATCCAGCCATTTCTGCAGATTAAACTTTTCTTCAGGAAGACTGGACAGGGATTCTGTTCCTCTCGCAGACAAAAATCCATTTTTGGGTTCTAGACTTTATTTAAAGTGCGGACTAGTTATGAAAGAAATCACTTTTTCACAACTGCGGAGATTAAACTCACTGCTAGCTAAACGAAGAGACTGAGCGTGTTTACAGTCCAGGGGAGGAGGGATACGGATTCAAGACTACCTGGATGAGGAGGAGCGGCCGTGATGACGCAGCAACAACCCCATCCAGCTGTCTGCAGCTGCTTTGCAGACCAGCAGAGGATCTACAGCTGAGACAGGAGAATGCATGTGTGAAGCCAAAAACTGCTTTGGGGTGATGTTCATGAGGAAACAAAAATATAACATGGTCACAAGCTCCAAAACGTGGAAATTGCATGAAATAGGACCTTTAAACTATAATTTCACACAATAAAACAGTGAAAAATGCAAAGGTGGATACAACTATTTCAGTAAATTTATATCATCCTCCATCTGGTCTCTGATCATGAACATGTGTTTGTATGAGTCTATGTGTGAGTGATCCTGCTTCATCCTCACTAGGGTCTCAGTGAGCTGGTGTCTACCTCCAGCATTCACCAGGTGAGGGGTGGAGCCAGGGGCGCAACTACCTACTTTCTGAGGGGTATGCAGACACAAAATGGGTGCCCACCCCCCCACCCCCCCGTTCGCTCGCAACTGACGCCCCCTCCAGCTATTATACCTTACCACAAAGTGTGCACCAGCACCAAGAAGCAGACATGAAAAAAGGTCACGGAAGATAAGTCTCATTAGGGGGAAGAAAATTTTGGACATTTTATATATAAAAGCATCAGTCTGGTGCATTTTGAGAAAAAAGTAGAGTTACAGGCTGGTGCATGTACACAGCATTATAATGATATAGTTGGGTTAACAAAGTTATCCTGTCCTTTCTTTAATCCATTTTGAACACCGACTACAGCAAAATCCAGTGATGCATCTGCTCAGTACCACATGAACTGATGTCACCAAAAGAACCAATCAGCTGGCAGAGCTCACTGCTGAATGTATGAGTGTGCAGAACTTACAAAACTACATAACTCTCACGACAATTTAAGGAACAAAGTAGAATGAAGCTGCAGGACTTTAGGCCCAGGGCAGAGTTTTATAACTCAGACCGACCCACCTTAGATCCTGACCTGTTATTAATATCATGGATTCTTTACACCAATCAGAATATTCTGTTCAGATGTTCACATCCACACCTTAAAAATGAAATGAAATCATTATTAAAATTAAAAATGATTAATATTCCTTTTTCATGAAAAGATTAGGTATCTGTGAACACCTTTATATTTATTATTGTCCAGCTGAAGCAGACATTTGCTTATTTCTAACAGAGCTGAGCTGTGGGAGAAAATATTCAGGCTTATTTCATCTTATTTTCTATCACCTGTGTGTTTGGTGTATTTATTAACTTACTATTAACTATAAAATGATGAATAACAAGCCACTAGAATAATTTGGGCATAGAAAGTTTCTAATGAACTAAAGCTTGTTCAGCAGCTCACCTGTTCCTTCCACACTGAGAAATCCTCTCATCAGCAGCAGGTGATCAACAGACTGAACACCGGACCGAAAAAACAAAAGACTAAATGTGGCAAGGTGGACAAACGAGGGCCCGGGCGGGTCTTGAACCCCAGACTCCCGGGTGAGAGTCATGCGCGCTAACCAGTCAGCCAAAGGGATATCCCTGTGGCCAAGTAGCCAGGGCGCATGATCAATTGGGATCCAGTGACAGGACACTCACACTGTCACATCTTCCCCCCTCTTTCCACAAGCACGTCCCGTGCTCCCGTGCACCTTGCCACATAAAGACACCGACCTCAGACCGGCCAGCCGGGAGTTTCCCCGGTCTGGGCCTGATTACTCCCGCCGTCCCCGTTAGACAGGAGCTGCTCATCATGTTTACTCTCATGGTGACACCAGAGCTTGGCTCCGCTGGAGCTTATTAGCGCGACTAGATTCTACAACGATTTCATGAACAAACACACAGCTTAATAGATCTGTGGCCTGTGTAGAAAACCGTCCACACCTCCAACGCGCTCCAGCGCGTAGTGGGGGCACGCGCGCTGGAGCGCCGAGAGAGAGAGAGAGAGAGAGAGAGAGAGAGAGAGAGAGAGAGAGAGAGAGAGAGAGAGAGAGTGGGGGGGGGGGGGGGGGGGGGGGGGGGGGGGGGAGGGACGGGGGGGGGGGGGGGGGGGGGGGGGGGGGGGGGGGGGATACGGAGGGGCGCCTTAGCGCCTAATCGCCGACGTCTTTAATAATGATATAGTTCGCAGATACACACACGGACAAGTACACACCTGTTATTATGCAGACTAAAAATATTTTTTGCATCATCACTTTGGCGCCCCCTCCAGCCTGGCGCCCCTATATGCGGCGCATACACTGCATACCCACTTTTTGCGCCACTGGGTGGAGCTACACCTGGACAGGTCTCTGGTCCATCTCTGGGACACAGAGACTAACGTTCACACACCACTCACATCATCTGGTAAATTAGGGGTGGGGGTGTGAGCCCAGACAGTATTCACGGCAGCCTGGTGATCTTACCAAAACACCGATTTGACCCGCGGTAACGCATCGGGCACGAGCTTATGAGCGCACGCGCGTCTTTCCGTTTTTCAGCATTTCTCCCTCCAGCTGGCGAGACTACTGCCGATATTCATGTCTGTTATCGATTCAGCCCGTACTGGACACCTCTCCACGTTCTCAACAAGTAAACAGCACCGAGTTTATTTCCAGACGTGCTATCATTATATTTTTGTCAATTAATTCGTAGTTTATGTACCTGAAAGAAGTTACTCTTGGGAGTCATCAGCTGCAGCGCTGGATAGAGAGACGGAGGGTTAGTGCGGCTTTTTAAAAAATCTGATTAATCTGATTGGTTGTGCTGCAGCGCTGTTTAGAGAGATGGGTGTTTTTTTTAAATCTGGTTAATCTGATTGGCTGTGCTACAGCGCTCACACACACACACCAGCCCACAGAGAGACGTCTCTGTTGGCTTAAATGGCTTAAATGTGAGCCATTTTCAAATAATAGATGTTTAAAATTAGGCTATATATGGGGAAAATATCAAGTCTTTCCAAGTAAACAGGTTCAAGTCGAGTCAAAGTCCGAGTCACTGGTGTACAAGTCCAATTTAAGGCCAAGTGTTTGAACGTTTTTTCAAGTCAAGTCTATAGTCATCAAATTAATGACTCGAGTCTGACTCGAGTCCAAGTCATGTGACTCAAGTCCACACTTCTGATTATTTATGTCTGTATTTCTTTCATTTTGTTTTTATGTCATTTCCTTAGTTCATCTGCCAAATAATATCACTCATTCAGAAAGTACACTGATAAGAAACGTGTTAATATCAACAATATATTTAAAAGCAGCCTTGTAGCTCTTTTTACAAATCGTTTACTTAGTGTGTGGAGGTTTAAGCGATGCATGTTCCCTGCAACACAACCTGGCACAGCACATGATGGCCAGCAGCAAGCTCACTCTTTTCTACAAAACACCTGCAGAGCTGTAAACTTGGGATGAGAAAGTATATCATACCGTGCCTCAAGGAGACTGCAAAACCCAACGTTTGCAACCACAGCCAGTCATTCAGTGTAATAAAGACTGCTATCTTGGCGTTTTTGTTGTCCATAGACAATTTCTTTGTTTGTTTGTTTTTTCAACATATCTTTCCGGCTGTGTTTGTGTCCAAGTTGCTGCAGTGAACTGAGCAGGGTTTGTTTATTAAGGTGGTGTGTCAGATTTATAGTGTTGAACGCAGCTCAACCTTTTCCACCACGTTATATTCCCAGATTGCACACATTACAAGTGGCTGTTGCTCTGCCTTTGCTGTCCGGTTTAAAATACCACCAAACTGCAGACATTTTAGCAATGATTATTGCTGTAGTTGAACTTGTTCTAATTAAAACTAAGCCATTATTATTATGTTTGAAAATCTGTTTCTGAGGATAAATTAAAAGAGTCCTGCTTGTTGTTTTCAAAGGTTAAATCTGATCTATCCCCACCCCAATTTGATCCTCGGAAAATCACCACATCTGGCCCGATTTCTGGTCACGTATTTGAATCAGAGCATCCCTAGTTGTGTGGATGAAGACATTTCTTGAAGACATTCAAAGTTTGAAAAATTCATCTCCACTTACAGAAACTTAAGAGTACTTAATGTTTTTTTTTTTTTTTACTTGATTATAATTGGCAGCACACAGTTTTGTCTTTGGTGATCAACACTGTCTTTAGAAACTGTCAAAAGGACAATTTGGATGTGAACATGTCCCACATCTTTTTATTCATAATCCACCAACTGTTTAGGCGAAGGCATCACAACATATCAATGACATTTATTATAGAGTGTGGTTGGTACACAAAACCTCCACAGTGATGGTCAGTATGAAATTTCTTCAGCTGCATGCAAGGATAAAAGACAGATGGTATAAGCTAAAATGTCCTTGGGCAAAACAAGAGGCACCCTTGAGTGTCAGAGGTGATGCTTTGTTGCTGTCTCTGACCTGCAGGAAATTAAGAAATCAATAAAGCATCAGATATCTGCTCATATAAAGTCATGAAGAAGCAGGACTCAATAGATGATGTGGGTGTTTGGAGAGCAAAGGTATCAAGATAAAGGCACAAGTTCAAACTTGGATATCCAGCATAGAAACTGCATCCATACAGGGAGTGAATACAAATATTGGTACAATCTGAGGAAAGTCACAGAGTTGTACAGTCGAGACTTGAATTGCAGGTGTCACATATAAGGCCCTTGGTAGATTGATTTGCCTGAAAGCTGAGCTGATCCTTAGAAGCCAGATCTTAAGGGAACTATTGGAGTGTGTTTTTATACATTTTCTTCTTATTAATATATATTTAATGTCACAGAATGTCATGGTACAAGAGAGATTTCATGAAACACCAACTGAATTTTTTTTTACTTTTTGATGATGAGGTCAATGTAAACCCAAAGGGCATTTTTTTATACCAAGTGTGTTCATTTGCTAACCAGGTGTAGCTCCTCTGTCCTGAGGTGTAAACATGGATTGCTGTAACCAACGCGTGACTTTGTGAGACTTCAGGGCAGCGGTCTGGAGAGGCTGAAGTGGCAGAGCGACATTTCATTAACCCTGTAAAGGTTTTAGCATCCTGGCTCAAGAAAATTATTTAAAAATATCAACAAACGAAATGAGACCTTTAATTTCCTTTGTAGTAGCTCACAGGCCAAGAAGGGAGTATAGCTCTGACAAAGACATTCTGTCGAAACGTTAGGTTTTTTTTCTTTCACTTAATAAAGTATTAGATTGATCCGAGAGTTCCGGGCCCTTCCCTTTTTTTCATGCCTTTGATCCTGGCCGTGAGAACCGGAACTCAACTGGACGCAGCGCGGATTGCCTGTTGTTTAAGGAAGTATAGCTGTTTTTATGGATTTTCATTTCAACTCAGACAAGACACTCAAAAGTCGTTTGGACCATTTGAAAAATAAGAATCAGTTTTTATTGTTCTATGAGAATTCAGTATGGCAACGGCAAATCCATCCCACCAGGATGTGGATAAGGAACCATCAAGTCTCCATGCTCAACAGCCTTAACTGTAAAATCCAGAGAAAGTCTGAGGTGGTTTTAAAACTCTCACCATGCTCAGTAAAAACATTTTCAATTGTACAAGGTGTTGCTTTACTGCCAAAGGACAACTGTTAAAAAATGTAAGGCAAAGATCACATCCAGAAGTCCCATCCAAAGCACCAAAACATGCCAACTGTGAGATCAGATGATTGTTCCCCCTTTGTTTTGCCTAAAACTGCTCTGGATTACAACTACTGTAATCCACATATGTTCGGCTGTGCTAAACTAATCATGACACTGTAAATCTAGGCCAGTGACTCACTAAATTGCAACAGCTTAACTAAGAATGGTGTTCAAGAGCCAGTTTCCTAAATATCTAAAAACATTAGCAAGGGTTCTCAGTTTTCCTGTGTGCGTCAACAGGCCTCCCCTTTGTGTCGCTGGAATTTAGAACATGTTTAAAACATTTGTTTCTGTGTGTCAAAGAATCTAAGAACTGAGTCAAAATGTGTGTGCCTGTTTGAGGACGTAGAAGTCAGCCAGAGGAGAAAGTAGCTTCAAACAGCCGGGTTTGGATTCTTATTTCCTGCGTCTCATTTCTGACAGCAACACGACTCTACCACTGACTCTGTTTGCTCTGCAACGTTGATGTTTTATCTCCACAAATAACACAAGCCTGGAGGAGTTCTGCTGTGTGGTGGAGTTGCTAATGCTAACGGTTAGCTTCTACTAGCCCAGACCTTCTCTGCTGTTTCCTGGACGCTAAACCAACAACAGCCTTCCCCGTCGTGAGTCCATGAATGTTAGTGACAGTGTGACGTAGATCTGTCAGGATTTTCTAATCCTAGAGTTTCACCTAGAGTCTATTTTCTATCAGAAGCTAATGCAGGAGATAGGTGCAGGAGACTATTTTCATGTTCAGCCTGCATGAAAAACTAAGAGTAACTGATCATATTCAAAACCAATATGTAAAAAATGTTTTGTCAGTGAAGGACCTCTTTAAAGAAAATGTCTTGTCAATCCCCACTGAGATCATGTTAGCTGCTCAAGAAAAATCACTGGAGGATTGATGTTGTATGCTCCTATTTGTTTATTTACTTTATTTTTATATTATTAAGTATTTTAAAATCAACATCCATATCTTCTCCTTTTGGTTTTGTTTTATACAACGCTACACTGGCCTGTGAAAAAGGATTTAACCTGCAGTAAAACAGGAACTGGAAGGTTTGGTGTCACAGCAGCAATGACATTCATTACAGGAGCAAAAAACAAAAGTAAAAAATAAGAATGATGCTTAAACAAGAAAATATAAAGCAGAAAAACTTCAACGATTCTAAATACTCAAGGATTAAAACTTCAAAAATGCTGAATATAAACACAATTTGAGGAACAAAAAGATAAAAAATTGAGACATAATAAGTAACCAATACCACTGATGTGAGTTTTATTTCAAATGTACTTGCTCGTGTGTAATTTGGTCATTCAGTGTTTATGCAAAAATAAGTTGGTTTCCAAATGAAAAGGTTCATCAACACGTATTTGGAGATGTGCACGTTTACCGTCTATTTTTCAAAAAATATTGGGTTTGGCCCAATACTTCATCCCAGTTTTTCATTTGGGCCCAGTGTGAATTAGAGTTTGACACCCCTGCCTTAGGGAATATCCAGATGTCCTTCTTGTAAATGTACTTATTTAATCATAAAGAATTTTTGCTTTTTTTTGTTGCTGATTTATGGTTTTACACTTTAAAAGAAAAACACGTTTTGATAAATGTAAAAAATAACTATTTTAACACAAGTTTTTCATGTAACCATTTGTGATTTTTTTATGCTGAGTTTTACCCTCTCCATCGACATTGATTCTTTTCTTTACTTTAATGTGCAGTAGTTTAGATCGGATTAATTCTTCACCGTGTCCTACAGCAGGGCTGTTCAACCCTGGTACTGGAGGACTCCTATCCAGCATGTTTTAGTCATTCCCCTGCTCTAACAGATCTGATTCGATGGCTGAATCACCTGTTCAGCAGCTCGTGTAGCTCTGTTAGAGCCTGTTAATCACCCACTGTTTAAAAGAGAAGAGAAACCTCATAAACATACCGCATGGATGGCCCCTGAAGGTCAAGGACAAGGGTTAGACAGCACTGCCCTGCCTTGTGGAGGGTAGCTTCAGCACATGCCTGTAGATTCTACAGCTGAGCTGAGCTATAGATTTATTTTTTAAGTTTGGCAAATGGACCTATTTTAGAGCAGGTGAGGATCAAACTGGACAGAAATAGATGTGCATTTTGCAGCAGCTGCAAGTAAGTAATTCAGCTGCTGGGGCAGTACAGACTTTGCAAGAATAAAAGGTTTTATCCATATTTGCTGATTTATTTAAAATATACCAGGAAGAAGCCAGTATTCCAAAAGTCTCTTCATAAATTTACCATGAAGAAGTTTGTGCTCTCATTTTTCTTGTTTCTTTTATTTGCTATGAAATAATAAGAACACAGCTTGCATAAAACGTTAGCAAATCATAGCAATAAACCCTCAGAAATGGTTTGTCCTCATCAAGGTTTCAGAGATTAATAAAACATTTCCCTGTCAAGCGACCTTCCAGAAGAAAGGTGAGTGAGAGGAAAAGCTTGCCTGTCGTTAAAATAAAACTGGCAGTTCCATTCACCGTCGGCCTCGCAGGTTCCAGGTGCACCGCAGGGCGCTGGCTGTGTGCTGCTAATACCTCTCTCCTGTCAGCTTCTGTTGAAACACACACCTGTAGGCAGAGGTTAATGAGCTGCAGGTATGTTTCATTGACCACCTGGGCCACTCTTGGCTCTTTCTCATACCGACCCAGTGAAATGAAAACCCAAGTCAAACATTTCTCTGAATGAGTCCAGCGTAGCGGCTGTTCCTGTGAGCTGCAGCTGGCAAAGGTGAAGGATAAATGATATGTTCCACGCAATCTGAGCCTGGACTCCTTTGTGTATTCCCATCAGTCTTATTATACACAATTAAATGAAGTGAGAAGGGTGAACGTATCAGCCTGACCTCACGGAAATAAGAGCCGCTTCTCCTTCAGAGTTCCAGAGGACAGTCCAAGGTGTAACGTCAGGTGTTAACACTAGTAGAAACTCATTTCATGCAAGGTTTATTAAACGCTGAAGGAACATGTTTCCACATCTCATGATAAAAGCATGAAATAAATGTATTTCATTCTATCCTCTGATCCTGGTCCTGCTGCTGCTATGCCTCATTTATCATTATGACAGCAAGTCTTACGACAGAAAAAAAAAGTTTAAAGTTCCACGTCAATCAGTCGGTAGAGCACATTTTAGACCCTATGTTATCAAATCACACACACAACTTCTCTTAAAGGCATTGGCCAGACTCAGCATGAAAATTGTAAAATTTCTGTTTAATTACACTTTAGCATCTATAAAAAATAAACTGGGTTCAGTTTTTCATTTTGTTCAGCAGTTTTGTCATAAATCATAATAGAAAATCAAAATTCTCTCTAAACACTGAAAAGCGCTGGTTCTGCACACGTCACTCAAATACATGTAAGAAGGCACAGCTCCTGCTACGTACGGGCAGCAGTAGCTCAGGAGGTAGAGCAGGTTGTCCAGTAATCGGAAGGTTGCAGGTTCAATCCCGGCTCCGGCCAGAGAATGCTGCTGTTTGTCCTTGGGCAAGACACTTAACCCGACTTGCCTGCTGGTGGTGGTCGGAGGGACTGGTGGCGCCAGTGCTCGGCAGCCTCGCCTCTGTCAGTGCGCCCCAGGGCAGCTGTGGCTACATCGTAGCTCATCCCCACCAGCGTGTGAATGGGTGAATTGAGTTGATTGTGTTGTGAAGCGCCTTGGGGGGTTGTAGAACCCTAAGAAGGCGCTATACAAATACAGGCCATTTACCATTTACTAGGAGATTAGTTGTATTTTGCTCTACTTTGAGCTCTCAATGCTTACGGATAATCACGTTTACAGCTGCAGCAAAAAGTCTGAGCCATATGTCAGAGTCCTACACGCATTTTTCTAACTAACGTAGCAACACTAAAGTCATTTACTGTTTGTGAGGAGAATCGTAGCGAGCTGTAAGCACAAAGCTAGCTTCAGTCAGACCTGCGTGACCATTACAACACAGCTGATGCACAGACTGCAGGGGCTGGTCAGGGCTGCTCACTCAGAGGTTTGATCTAAAATAATAATCTACATATTCCAACTATAAATCCATCTGGAACCGCTACCGGTCCTTCTGGACTCCTTAAGTCCCGTTAGCATGACGGTAGCCGCACGGCTAACTGTGTTAGCTCCGGTAAGGAAAAAATAGGTCATTTGGGAAAGCTACGACACACACAGAGGTTGGATCTTAAAAGATGATCCACGTATTTTAACAACAGATCATCCTGAGACCAGTAGAACCTTCGTTTTTAGTTCTGAAGACATTCATCATCCTCCTCCAGAATAGTTTCGCCAGCGGTGTCTATATCAGCTCATGAGTCTTCTTCACGAGTCTTATCAAATGTGTGCACCTTCGGCTATCCGGCTTGCTGGTTAGGGGTCAAACTCCGGTTGAACTCTTCGTGTGCTCCGATATCCGTTCTCCTCGTCGTAATCCAGAAAAAACAATCTGATCGACTAGCAGAGGTTTCAGAAGCTACATCTGATTGATAAAACATTGTTGTGTGCTATAAAGCTAACGCAGAAATACCGAGCTGCTCACTGTTTTACACTATAGTTTTCTGAGGATCTCCTTGTGAAACGTCATCGCCGGCTTAACCACAGACCACTTTCTCATTATTATTTTTGAATATAATCAGTCACTCTTAGTGTTTCATGCAGGTTGAACATGAAAATAGTCTCCTCCGCCTATCTCCTTCATTAGCTTCTGATAGAAATGTCTGGGCTAGTAGAAGCTAACCGTTAGCATCAGCAACTCCACCACACAGCAGAAGCTACTTTCTCCTCCAGCTGAACTCTGCGTGCTGAAACAGGTGCATCTGACTAACAATTATACCTCAGGCTCTAAAATGCCAACACAAACATAGCTTCTTTAAGATGGGACTTGGTTTATCAAAGGCTGTGAAAACTGCAAACATAAACGATGCGCAACAGTGGAAGAAGAAATAAGTACCCATCTTGTAAGCGGAGGATTGCAGGTTTGAATTCAGTTCAGTCTGTCGCAGTCATTATGTTCTTGGGGACATTTCACTCTCCTTTCCTGCTGGTGGAGGTCAGAGGGACCAGTGGTGTCATTGTGCGGCAGCCTCGCCTCTGTCAGTGTGCCCCAGGGCAACTGTGGCTTAAATGTAGCTCATCACCATCAGTGTGTGAATGCATGAATGACTGGTTGCGTTGTAAAGTGCCTTGGGGGGTTGTAGAACAGGCCATTTACCAAACATAAAATACAAAAGTTTTAAATACTTTATTGAGTTACAAATAACACACAAAGCAGAAATGCAGTTTTTGTGGGAACCATCTGGAGAAGGAAACAATGTATTGAACCTTAAGCCACTCCCCCTTCTTCTCTGATTATGGCTGGAAGCAACACCTCTCGTTTGTGAACCCGCACCTGTAGCCTAGAAACAGAGCTAAAACACATTGTTTTACAATTATTATTATCACGTTATGTTGTTCATTCACACACACACACACACACACACCAGGGGCGGAGCTATGGGTCGGCCTGAGTGTGCACAGGCCCACCCAGGATGACAGATTTCCCACCCACCAGGGGCGGGCCCAGGCAGTAGCTTGGTGTTGCTAACACCAAGATTTGGCCGAGCAACTTCTTAGCAACAACAATTACAATATAAAATGATTTATATTTAATTTATTTTAATTTAATGAATGTGCAATTTTTTTCAGTGTAATAAGTGCTAAAGTCACAATATTGCGCAAGCATCATTACTGAGTTTAACGAGCCACAGCTGCAAATATGAACCCTCATGAAGTTACTATTTTACACTAGAAGAGGGTGGAAAGGTGTAATCTGAAAAACACTTTTGGGTGTGTTTATATTAAAAGTTTATAGTTTGAAAACCGCCTCCCGCCGGGACTCTCCCGATGGGGAGAGGAGGAGACGAGCGGAGCTCACAGAGGGCGAATATTAGAGCGGAAAAACCTACACTGCTGACAGGTCTGTTCATTGTTGACAAAGTTCTTTCACTGGTAATGGCTGACTCTGATTCTGAAGAACATTCACCCTCTGATGAAGATATTCACTCATCCAGTGAGAGAGTGACGCTGTTGCAGCGCACAGCAGCAGTCTGTATGCTTCATCACCAGGCTGCACTCACATGTTCAGGACATGCTGGGTGTAGAAAGGATGGTAAAACCACCGCTAATGGTGACAGACGTAGCGAGAATGTAAAAAAAGCCGCAAATAGCGGCAGACGCTGTAAGGTGCGTCACATAATCGATATGAATATTTAATGCCAATAGCAGCGCTGTCCAGAGAGCTCTGCACACTTCACAAGAGCAGAGCAGCTCTGTCTCCGATGCAGAAGTGTAAAGTTTTATGCCGTTAGTCTAGTAAACAGAAAAGAAGTCTCTTTGAACAGCAGCAGAACAATAAAGCGTCATAAAGCTGCCTACATTAATGCCATCTCTCTCCTCTATTTCTCTTTTGGTCCTTAAAATTGAAATTTAACAGAGATTCATGGAAAAATATAGGTACTCGTAGGCTGTAGATATTCTTCATATCATAGGATAATTTACAGTGGCCCGACAGATTTTAACATGTAATTTTTACATGCACACGCACATCTGATATGAGCTTTAAAATTAATCAGGCCCATCCAGATTTTTCCAGGCCCACCCATTAGCTACGTTCTGACTCCGCCACTGACACACACACACACACACACACACACATATATATTAGGGTTGGGCAATATGTATCATTTTTCCAGTCTCCAATCGTCAGTCCAAGAAATGACGATGGCCGATACATTCGTGCACGTAATCATGCACGGACTGATTTGCGAACACAGATGAAGTCCAAACATAGATTTTTTTATGGAAGCGCGTTGCATATATGTTCAATGGAGGAGAAATTTAGATTTTTCTTACTTTTTGTTCAATTTTGTATTTGTATTTATTCCAAGGTTTGGTTAAACTAATAATAATAATAATAATAATAATAATAATAACAATTGCATCCATCAAAGTAGATTGAAAGTTGAATTCTACAGGCTGATCTAAGTTATTTACATGTGTTTTGCATGTATTGATTATTAACGGTCACTGATAGCTGATAGATGTGTTTATTTCCTCTGACCACAGTGACTAACCCTATTCCATGTCCTCTTACTGTTTAAACAGACAAACCACAGGAAGCCTTGCTTGTTGTCCTTTAAGATTAAGTTTCTCTGCTCTTTGTGGGTAAACTCTGTGGAAAATGCAGAATCGACTGCTGCACCGATGCCTAATGGGCACTGATCGCTGAGGCCGATTACCTTCCACTCATCTGTTGTTTCAGACGGGAAATACGAGGGACTGGGGAAGAAAGAGAGAGAGCAGATGAGAAACCTGCAACTTTCAAAAACTAAAATGGTCACACAAATGAAACAGAACAGCTTTGCTAAATTGAGCTTTGTTAATCATTCAGAACAAGTTGTTTATCTGAATGAGACCACTGATTTCACATTCATCTATCTGAAAGACCAACTTTTATTCATTATAACATACCAGCTTCATCACTTTTTGCTAGAGTAGCAGAAAGTTGTTCGACAATAACAGAGCAGCATCAGGCCTTGATTCCTCTTCATCTCCCAGTTTGATTCCTTCTCTTTTCTCCAGTTCTGATTTTCCCTATGCTCCGTTCCGTCTTCTATTCCTGAAAGAAACTGACACCTTTTTGCCGTCCATTTATTTTTAAGAAATAAAGCACGGCTCAAACCAAGTTTCTGCACCAGGCAGAGATCAGTGCAGAATCCGGACAATAGGATGTTTTTGAGAAGCCTTCTGAAGCAGGACAATACCACCTCCAGTTGATTCATAAGCTTTCAAAGGACAGAGACAGAGAGGGGGGGGGGGGGGGGGGGGGGGGGGGGGGGGAGGTAGAGAGAGAGAGAGAGAGAGAGAGGGCGAGAGATCTGGTAAAATAGTCTTTTTCTGTTATTGATGCATAAAGACCTTTAGAAGGGGACTGTGTGTATTGCTTACATCATGAAGCTATTTTGTGTTTTTAGGTGTTTCTGTATATTTCAGTGGAGTTTCTTCCTACGTGAATAGAAATCATAAAGGACCTGGAAGAAAAGCCGGTGAAACTTAATGAGTATTTTGGCTCAAAAGCATTTTTGAAGTTATTTTCCTCCACCACTCACATTTAGTCCTACATGTTTAGTTTCTGCATAAGCTTATGCTAACATCGAAAACATTTTTATTAATACGGCAGGTGGGAAGAAACAATAGGTGGAAGCGTAATTGCACAAGTTAAGTGCCCTCCTGCCAGGAACAGATCTGTTAACTGACTGACAATGAGCCAGAATAACAGGCAGGAAAAATATTAACGACCAGCATTCCTCTGTGATGAAAAGGCTTGACAGGAGCAAAAGTAGAAATAAATGACTGGAAATTACAAAGTCAAATGGTTTTTAATGCCTTATTTTAGCTGAACTACTAACGATCTGTTTCTGTCAGAAGGCAAATCTCATCGTCTCAATGATTTGATTGTTTTGTCCTGTTTTTTGTCATGTTTTATGACTCGATCAGAAACTAGAATGAAATAAAATCATCGTATTTTACAGGAGCTCACGTCCTTCTGTTTTTGAAAGTGTTGACAATAATGAGTCTTCATTGAACCACGTTAGTTTGGATCTTCATGTAGCAAAAACCATACAAAAGAGGTTTTAGCTTGAGACTTTTCTTTACTGTCAGCCCAACAGAACCTTGAAAGTTACAATATTCAAATTAAAACTAAACATAAATGTAAATAATGGGTTGAGTCAGACGTGAGGATGGACATTTAAACAGTGCTACATTTTGAGTTTAAGGGTAATTTTTATTTTCTTCTACCTGAATGTACCGCAGAGGGTAAGAAAGGTGATGCTCACCCATGGCTGTGTTCCACTCTGTTGTCCTTTCAAAATAAAAGTATGATGACAGAAATGCTGGATCATGTTGTAGTTCTCTTGTTTTGTTTTGCCCTGTGAGTTTTTGGAACTGCCACCTCGTGGTTGTGTTAGCAGAGTGGAACAACCAGGTACCCTTGGACAGGAAAAACAGCTACATATCAAAATAAAAGTTGCATTATTTGTTTAAGTTTATATGAATTAATGACTCTTTCATATTTAAAACATTCATCACCATCCCTGTTCAGATGTGAACTATTATTAATGTAACTCAACTCTCCAGCTCTTCTGGTCCGTCTTTGTTATTTTTCACCTGTTTAATTTGTTGATTTTTCTACAATTTTGTTTGGCTAAATTTTTCAATGTATTTTTATAATGATGTATTCCTATGATTACTTTCATTTATGTGTCACTAATAGTGATGGTAAACTCAATTCTTTTTACTGAATCGAGTTTGAATGAGTCACTCACCAAAATGAATCAGGTTTTCTAGTCATTTGAGTCACTGAGTCAGTTGCCCAGAGTGCAAAAAAAAATCTACATTTTCACTCAAACTTGATTTGCTCCTCTTTCTATGTAAATCCTGCTGCTAAGATGAGTGATTGAAAAAAACTATCCATTTTATACACTGAAATTCATTTTTTAAAATAGTGGTGGAACTGAAATATCATATTTTTTCTTTAGTCTGCTTATTATCTTTGCAAAAAAAAGTGTAGACTGAATATGGCGTCAGTCATACTATCAAAGTTCAGCTCAGGTGAAGGAGCGACTCTTCCCCTGTAACAGCCTGAGTTTCTGCAGCTGACAGCCAGGAGGGAGAGGTGAGTGAGCTTGTAGTACCGCGAGCTTCCACTGGGGGACTCCTATGAGCTGAAACCCGGTGGGAGTAGTGAGTGATCCATACCGCGAGCAGCGTGAGTCATGACTCATGAGCTGAGCCGGGTTAGCGGTACTGGGAGCCTCCACTCCACTGAGTGACTCGTTTGAGCTGAACCCCCCCCCCCCCCCCCCCCCCATCCAACCCCTTAAAGTAGCTCTCTGGAGTAAATATTTTATCTGATGGCACCATCTAGTGGCTGACAAGCGTATCACACCAATAGTCGGGTCGACTTATAATTTAAGATGGCGACTGCACGTTTCGTGTTTATGAATGTGCTTCTGTAGCCGACAAACAGAGTTAAAACACGTTGTTTTACAAGTATTATTCTCATGTCATGTTGTGTTTTCATATATTTATATTTTAAAGACTTGTCGGTGAAAAGTTCATCAACTCTGCATCAGCCGAGGTGCTTCCTTAACTCTGAAGCACATAAGCGGTAGTCTAACGCTATTGGTTAGTTCTGATTGGCGCTCAGTTTTCTATTGCACAAATTTTACGTGAGGCAGGGGGCGGGCATAAGAAGAAAAAAAGACATATTGCTTACATTATATAACACTACATGATGGGACAATCACTTTTATGGATTTCTAAAAAATCATACATAATTCCTGAAAGGGGAAAACTCCAGATTGCTGCTTTAATGCTGATTGTCAAGCAGGGAGGTATTGGGTCCCATTTTTAAGGGCTTCAGTATGACCCAACCGGGGATTTGAACCCACAATCAGGGTGGACACTGACTCATACCACTAGGCCACTGAGAAGGAATTAACTTCCACATCAAGTAATGATTTTATAGCATTTTTGATTAATTTTAGACATCAGGAGCTATGATGTAATGTACAGCAATAAGGATTATAATACTAGACTTTATTGATCCCATGGGTCAATTCGTTAAAGTCATTAAGGCAACACATACACTTAGAGAATCAGAAACAAACTAAAACAGGTAAATACATTAATATTCTAACCTAATAGTGGTATTATTATCATATAACATTTTAATGTCATGTTCCCATATTTTGTAGACCTATGTATATTTTTCCAGTTAAGTTCATTTCATGGTTTAGCTAAATGTAGATTTTAAAATGTCCATGAAGTTTTAGTAACTTTAAAATGACTGATGCATGCCCACATAAAAAGAGTTTTTGTGCTTCTTTGTGTTGAGCAAAGGTTAAGGAACAGCTTAGAATTGGAGGTAAAGTAGGATCCAAACATTAAGCTGTTAGGAAGTGAATGTAACAAAATGATCATCGTGAGATGTTTGAAGTTAAGTGACCTTTAGTTCTACTTTGATGGATTGTTATTTGTCATGTTAAATCAGATATTATTGCCTCTGAAGTGGAGGCAAAGTGGAACAGTTGCAGATGGAGTGGATGGTTTTGAGTTATGAGTGTAATATGTCAAATAAGCAGTGATGCATGGACAAAGGGAGGGTGGGAGTACATAAGCACGCAGTTATTCCCACTCCTTTTTTGAAAATGTGATTTAAATTAGGAAGATTGAGTTTATTTCTATTGTATTATTCCTGTCTTGCTGTTTCCTTTCATTATTTTCTGTCGTTTCACCCTGTAAAGAGCTGCATGTTGGAAAGAAAAGAAAGAAAGTTCTCCACCGAGCAGATGACCTGTCAGTTAAGGGTTGATGCCAGGCTCAGGAAAAGAATACCCACTAACTAACTGATAGACTCAACCGTAGTAAGGCCATATTTAAAGTAGACAGCAGTGGATTGTGGGTATTCACATGCATTGGAAAATGTTTTCCAATTTGCATTTTTTATCAAAAGCTATTTACTGTAAAGTGAATTACTCACTCTAAACTGATTTATTTTAGATTGCAAACCTTTTCTTTTCACTTCTTTCACACAGCGTCCCTGTGTTTCTCCTTCTCTTTTAAATGACTAAATTCATTATGCCACGTTTTCCTCCCACTGCTCAGCCTTGATGAAGATGAGGATATTAAGATAAAGTCCTTGTTTTTCTCACTTAGATGTGTCTCTTGTGAACATTAAAGCACCAGGAACAGGAAAATGTATCGAGGATCGGCACACAGGTCATGTGGCCACTTTGAGCTCCGCTGTTCTCTAAAGCCTCTGGGAGATAAAGTAACTCCTGATGTCTCCAGATGATCTTCTTTGCTGGTTCTACTATATATGTTAATCAATGAACACACATATGAAGATGTTCCATTAGTGCAGCAGGAGGAAGGAGCTCGTCGGGCAGTCACGCTTCTTCCTGCTGCTAACAGTTGGGCTCATTTTCTGCTCTGATAATGTCGCTGACTGACACACAATTAAACCACTTTTAAATTCTATTGTAGCCCCACTAATGGGGAGCTGAAGTTGGCATTCTGGGTCAGTGTTAATTTAATTAAACAAGTGTAGATCCAGCTTTTCTTTTCGGTGGTTGCTATTAAATGTAGCTTTTTGGCCGCAATGTCTGGGGAGTTTTTATCAGTAGCCTACAGGATTATTAGATGAATCCTGGGTGTTTTAACATGTTGATCCTGTGGAAGTGTCATTATAGTAACTTTTCTGCCATTTGCTTTTAATTTTGGTAACACTTTACATTAAGTGTCCCTTTATTAATGTTACTTAGTGCATTATTAAGCATGAATAATGTCAGGACAGTTGAGGTAGGACCCAAATGCAGAAATCCAGGAAGCAGGGACGTAAAGTAGTAAGTGGTTGGAATGAAAGTTAAGACATAACCAAAGGGACAGGAAACACAAGGACACCTAGGAGGAGGGAGAAAACATGGAATGGACTGGGGAGACAAGAGACACAGGACGTGACAAATAAACTATTAAATCAAGTATTAACTGATTAACCATATTTTGTAATGCATTAATAAGCAGACACCCCCACTGGCTCTTTGTCCTAAAGACACTTAATAGGTAACAATAACGTTAACTCATTCACTGCCATTGACGACTTTAGTCGTCATTTGCATTTTTTTACGGGGCGGGCGTCGGAACGAGCCACTGCACCGTGAGAACAAACATCACGTGTCTTCAACCGTGTATGTCACACATCACGTGATCAGGAAGCAGAAAATCAATGAATTAGGAGTTTGTTTTGGGACGCTGCTGTAAAAAAAAACGGTGCGCCGAAGTGGAAATGCTTCTGCAGCAGCGCTTGGGCACCAGATTGTGAAAGAACGGATAACACTAGAAATACGGTGATTCTTCCTGATGTAAGAAGTGAGTCTACCTTTGGTAGTTTCGGCGTTTACATGATCATAGAGCACAATGTTCTGTGACTCTTCAAAAAACAGTAAAAACGCTCAGAAACGCTGGCAGTCAGGGGCTTTCTGATCAGAAAACAGCTGGCAGTGAGTGAGTTAATATAGAGACTCTTATTGTAACGTGTTACCTTACTTTTTTTAAAGAGATGTTAACAACAAAGATAACATAATTACACCTAAACATATTTTTTATATTTCAAAAAACATGATGAATGTGAGGGCAGTGGATTCTCTTTTAGTTGTTTTTACTTTTGGTTTACTTTCCTATTTGTGGATCATAACTGAGAGTTTTGTACATTTTTAACCTCTCATTCAATAGCCTGGCAAGCCATCATAGCAGGGTGTCCGCGGGGCTTTAAAAAGTATACAGTCAGTGTCTTGATGCAATCTGCTGGGTTCCTTATATAGGAAACTTTTTTACTGATTGGCTTCATGAACTGAACTGTATTGGAATGTTTACTTTGTGAAGTGCCTTGAGACGACTCTTGTCGTGATTTGGCGCTATATAAATAAACTGAATTGAATTGAATTATTAAAAAGTGATAAATAAGAATTATCAAATTTAAGGCCATTAAAAGTGTTAAATGTGGTCTCAGAGGTATTATTTTTTCCAAATTAGGTATTATTTTTTCCGACAATCAGGTGTTTTATTCTGATTTAAATTCTATATGCTTAAGTTCGCGTTGGTTCATTTAAATATGGGCTTTAGCATATCTGGGCACATTTGGTGCAAAGGATCTCTCTCTACGGTTCGGCATGCACGTGATCCGCGGATCGGTCACGTGGAAGACCGAGGCGCCACCTGTTCAATCCAAACGAGAAAAGCACACCGGTGGTCATGGCTAGTGGTAGCCTGGCAAGCCATCCTATATATGTGAATATATAGTCTGGCCACGAACCATTGACGGCTCTCAGTCGTGAGGCGGGATCTACGGTTGTCTTTCAAAATGTCAGCACGCAATTGGATAGCGCTAGGACCAATCAGAGTGACGAACAACATGACGTAATCACGGCGACGGAAAAGCGGGAGGCTTTAATGGCGTCTAACATCAATGATTTCTGTCGTTTTTGTATGAAAAACACGTGAATATCAGGTGTACTGGGAAGAAGATGCTAAGTATATCAGACAGACTTACGCACGTTGGAGTCTAAATAATCCAATGTTGATGACAAAGCCGTTTCAAACCAACGTGTTTCCTGAGTTGCCGCCATGTTGCTTGGGTTCGCGGCCGCAGCGCTGACGTCATCGGCTACTCCCGCTGTGTGATTGGCCCAAAATATAGAGCGCTGTGATTGGCCCAACCAAAACTATAGCGAGCTGTGATTGGACAGCCACAGGCTGCGAGGGTTTCTATGAAGCGTGCCTAGACCAAACTCTGCAAAGCAAGAATTTGGTCTAGTTCACTAGGCTAGGCTAGTGGAGGAGGAGAGGAACTTAAAAAACCCTAACCGGCATCGTTTAAGTCGCATGTATGGGAGCATTTTGGCTTCCCTGTAAAATACAAAGATGATACAAACGGCAAAAACGAACGCATGCCTCTATGCCATACCAGCCTGACGGCGCAGCTCCGCACACACAAATGTCCGATGATCGCTATGAAAGCAGGAAGGGAGGTGGCGCGCGCAAAATGCCTGGGATAATTATTACATTAACATGATGGGACCTGAAGTATTGATGGGGACAAATCTGTAAACGAGGAGTACAGAAAAACAAACAGCGCTTCAGAAAGTTGAGGAAATGAGTGAAAGCAGGACACGCAGGGAGTGAGCTTGCCTATGGCAAGCCGTTTTCACATTTAATCAGCAATCGGACCTCTCTCCTATTTAGCAATACTTTCATTGATCCTAGTACTAACTGTGTTCTTATTAATCAAAATTGCAAATGAAGACATCAACAGCTATGCTGTTACTAGTAGAAATTATAATGAAGGATATCCATAATAACAACGGCACTAGTAGGAATTAAGTTTGAGATATCTGAGAATCCCTAAAAACCTGAGGTGGCCTTTTTAACATATATTAGGCAGACTGGATATGTATTCCAGATATCTATAATTCTATTGTTGCTGGTAGAAATTAACATTCCAGATATCCATGAGAACATTCTTACTGAATATCTGAAATGTTCATACTACATGTTGTTTGTATTCAATGAGCATTAAGCAGAAAAATGTTGCACTAAGTGTTCTACAAAATTAATAAGAGAGCAAAGTTAATTGTCTTTTTTTCTTTTCTTTGTGCTGATCCAAAAAATGATCCGACCCGTGACTCAAATCCGTGATACGATCCGAACCGTGAGTTTCTTGATCCGTCGCACCACTAGGGCACATAATCAAAGATCTTGTCTCCGTCTGAAAATGATGACGTCATATTCAGTGGTCGTTTGGCATCATCTCAGAACACTGCGCGCTCAACCATCTATGTAAATAATAGAAAGGTCACTGATTAACACTTGCAATTCAGTGTCGTGATGGTTTTAAAAAAATTTGTAAAAAAGGTATTAAAAAGTAGTAAATTTAACTTAAGGATTACTGTATATACCCTGTCATAGACAGAGCTAAGCAGTGGGGCGTGATCTATGGTTGTCTTTCAAACTCTCTCCACATGATATTGGACAACAAACAATGTGACGTACTCATCACTATGGACGACGCGGCAATTTCCAGACATGTCCCAGGAGCGGCACGCCACGCCACTAAAGATAGGATCGAGTTCTATTTTTGCCATGTGCTGCTTCTGGGGTGCGTCAATTTCCACAGTTAAAATAGGGCTAGACAGGAAATCACACTCAGATTCAGTGTAAAATGCCCGGTAATTTTTAAAATAGCATCGGCTCCACTCCACGCAGCCCGCCCCAGCCTGGCCAGGTTGATTACACACATCCTTCCACACATCCTTGGGAATGCAGACATGACTGAGCATGTGGGCGTTCTCCAAAATTGGCAAGAAAAATTGGTGCGAAGATATCAGTGATGTCATGAGCACTTCTCTGAGCATGTGTGCGGGCAAAAGGGCGCGGAGAAGTCTGCAGTGTCTCCCTTATTAAACAAAAGCGGCCATGAGCAGTGTTGCTTTTGGAGACTCTCTGACTCTGATATTGCACCCTGCTTTGCTGTGTCCTGGCAGTGGTGTGTGTGTGTGTGTGTGTGTGTGTGTGTGTGTGTGTGTGTGTGTGTGTGTGTGTGTGTGTGCTTAAGAGAGACAGAGAAAAAAACGGCTTCAGTCAGAGGCTTGCTCCACTGCATCCAGAATGATAATGAATCGTGCATGTGGGAAGCCCCCGCTGGGTTAATTTAACACCGATGCTAGCGTGTAACAGGATAATACCAGTAACAGTTAAACTGTGGAGTTCTACACTCTTTCTGCAGTGGGAATGAATGATCTACGGCAGCGTTCTGGTTTACATCTTGGATGTCTCAATCTGCCACTAAAGGAGCTGTCCATGGCCTCCACAGTAGAGACTGACAATTTTTTGGGATCCCAGTGGGTCACGTGAGTCCTGCGGGATTCCCGTGAAATGGGAGTCAAGTAATTTATAATCACGTTACTGGGACAAAACAGGAAAAATAATCAACGGGAGTGGGCAAGAGTGGGAATTGAAATAAATTTAGATTCCCGTTCAATACAAAACAAGTTTTTTAAAAATAATGTGTCGTTTTAATTTACATTTAGTTCTTCTGATCCACTGATTGTGCACGGCACGTCGACCTGTCGGACATTATTACTGACGTTCTTCTCTTTACTTGCTAAAAAAAAAAATCTCCCTGAAAACCACAACCGTTGATAATTTGCTCTGATTCAGTGACACAAACATTTCTTTCAATAACCCATCAGAGATCGTGTCAGCAGCAGCTGCTGCAGGAGCGCTTCCTCCGAGCATTTGATCTGCGCTCCGTGCGCAGCGCACTGGGAGCTTTAATTAAAGCTGTATTACAAACGCGAGGTAACTTAAGATCATTTATTATTATTGTGATATTTGTGCTGAACTAAAACCAGACAGAATGAGTTTAGTCCTCAACAGCGGTTTATTAGAGTAGTTTAACAAACAGCTGAGATAAAACCACATCTCCAACTTTCAGTTTCATTCTTCAGCCTCCGCCTCCCTTAAAGGAACAGTAACAGTAGACTACAATAGCACTCACTAACCATTACAACATTTAGAACCATTTTCATATAGACTCTGTTGTTTCTGGTGTTTCATAATAAATTCTAATAATTATATGATCTCTAATCATTTCCTAATAAACTGTTGGTTTATTTTCTAAGCAGAGGGACTTTAATCCTCATTTTCTGAATTTGGCAGAAAATCACATTGATGGTTCTTTTTTAAAATTATGTCGGCAGATTATTTTCACAATAAAAATATGTATATTAAATAAAGGTCAGAGGTCACTCACTACAGAACCCATTTTTAAACAGTTACAAATCTGAAGCCCATGAGGACATTGTATACGTGGTTCAAAAATGTCCTGCATCGTTGCAAACACTGGTCACTGACTAGCAGTCACTATAAGTCACATGACCAGCACTGAACTTCATCTCTCAATACGCAGCCGCGAGCCGCCACATTTGACAATATGGACAGAAACAAAGATGAGATGGAGGAGCGAATTAAGGGGGGAAATGCCTGCATCACCACGAAAAAATTGTCATGGATCTGAAACTTCACACAGTTTTCTGGGAGTTGTCAGTGACGGAGTGGAAACACCTTACACTGTTTTTTTGGTTTTGGTTAGAATCACCACCTTAAAAAACACCTGCTGGGAGTGGGAGGGAGCGGGAATCATGTTGTTGGGATTGGGAAAAAACACATGCTGGGAGTGGGAGGGAGCGGGAATCGTGTTATTGGGATTGGGATGGGAGCAATTTTTATTTTTCCTTGCTTTCTGGGATTGGGACAAGAGGGTTTTATTTACAATGGGAGCAGGTTGGGAAAGCAAAGAAAATCCACTCCCGTGTCACCCTCTACTCCACAGTGGAATACAGTGGGTGGGAGGGGTTTCCAAGATGGAGGTCATCTTCCCCAGCATCCTCCTTTCACACGTCTCCTCAACAGAATCCAGCGGGCAGCCCAGAACCGAGCTAGCTTTGGTAGCTAGCTTGTTCAGTCTCTTTCTGTCTCGGTCAGAGCTGCCTACACCCCAGCAGACCACAGCAGAATGAATAACAGAGCCAACAACAGAGTGATAAAAGGATTTTAGCATCTGGGAGTTAACTCTGAAGGACCTCAGCCTCCTCATGAGATGGAGGCGGCTTTGGCCTTTCTGATACAGAGCATCTGTGTTGTGGGACCAGTTCAGTTTACTGTTGAGGTGAACACCCAGGTACTTAAAGGTGTCCACCACCTCAATGTCTGCTCCCTGGATGTTTACTGGTGAGTGAGGAGGAGTGTTTCTCTGGAAGTCAATCACCATTTCCTTTGATTTACTGGTGTTCAAGCGAAGGTGGTTACGCTCACACCAGTCCACAAAGACTGACGTGTTGATGACTTACCTGTACTCCACGACATTCTCCTGAGACACACAGCCAACAATGGCAGAGTCATCAGAGAACTTCTGGAGGTGACAGCTGCTCTGAGGTGTAGAAAGTGAATAGCTTGTTAAAGGAACCTAAACTATCAAGCTAACGTTATCTTAAACAGTTTATTTTGCTGCTGGAGCAGAAACCAGCGACAATGATGCCTCACTTAGATCAATGTCGCTGGTTTCATCATCACCCAGTTACCCATCACATTTTCGGGAAGTGAAGCCAACCTTTAGAGCGCGTTCGCTTTCTCCTCAGAACCTGGAAATTCCGACTAGGAGAAAGCGAACGCACCATTAGTGGAACGGGAGCTAAACTATCAAGCTAACGTTATCTTAAACAATTTATTTACCTGCTGGAGCAAATTAAGACGATGATGCCTCACTTATAAAGTTGTTGCTGGTTTCTTCATTACGCAGTTACCCATCCCATTTAGTGAAGTGAACCCAAACTTTAGAGCTCTTCCTCTCTGCCCTGCTGCTTGCTCTGTTTACAGCTCGCCCACAGCGACTGACGACTTTACTGTCTCGTGCCGGTGAAACACTTCTCGAGGGGGGAACACATATTGACATAACACCGGCACTGCTGTCTATCTTGGCAAATTGCTGTCGTGCAAGTTCTCATTATGAAGGTCAGATACCGAAACAAGGCACTGTTTCATGTCACGTGAACCGGTACTCGGTCGGTGCTACAGAGTTCGGTCGGTGCCTTAAAAAGTACAGATTGTGGTACCCATTCCTAACTGTAGACAAATAAATTTAAAAAACTGCCAACAACCGACAAACAGACCTAAATTCCTTCAAGGCTTTGTTTAAGAGAGCATCAAAACTTCTGCTGCATGTTAAAATGGATCATTTTCTTTAATGAATTAAGGAAAATTTTACTCTTTTTAAATAAAACTTATTTTAATTTTAAAAACATCACAATCAGAACTGGCTGAGTGTTTAGCTTTCTGCTGAGTAAAACAATAACGAGCAAAAAATGAGACGGACGGATTGAAAGACGAGAATCGACAGCCATGAACTGCATGTGAGTTTAATACATGACATGTGCCTTGCCCTGATGAATCACACTGACCCCTGCCTGTCTTCATCCCACTCGCTTTTCCACTCACTTCTCCTCTTTCCTCTCTCTGTGTCACTCCTCTTTGCTCTCAACCCAAGAACGCTCCACATCACTTACCAGAACAATACCCAAACTCACTTTTGACACGTCCTGCCTCCTCCTCTCCCTGCTCCTCCTCCACCTCCTTTTGGGAAATGGTTACTCTTTACCTCATCCTCCTCCTCTCATTCATCCTTGTGAAGCCTGCCAGCAAGTCACCCTCCACATGGTCTCTTGAAAACTCCCCAAAGTGTCCTGCATGTTCACCCACTGACCCTCCCTTTTTACATCTTTAGACTGGCTGCCTTACCCCCAAATTCCACTATCTCCGCTCCGCTCCGCTCCGCTGCGGCACGAACTCCGCAGCAAAAACGGTTCCTTTGTAGTCAATCAGAGCTGTTCCACTACTGCGGCCGTGCGGCGCAGTGCGCCGCCCGCCGTTCCGCCATCCGGCAAAAATAGATTCGATCCTATTTTTGCCGGACGCCGGAGAACCTCCGCAGTCAATCTACAGAAATCACAACCGCCCAACAGGAAAGTGAGCAAGCACAACTTCCGTTTTTTCACAATAAATCTATAAACAAAAGCGTTTTTTTGTTTCATATGTACAGGTATTTTTATCTAATGACTATTACATGTATACACATTCGTCTCAAAACATTTTTTACGTGTTTACACATTTGAAGACCGTGTTAAAAATATTTTAATCACAGAATGATTTGTTTGGATCTAACTTCCGCATTTATTGCTCGGACTGTATCGCGAGATCTGGAAACTCCCGCGCATGCCTGTTTGCGCACCTCAGGTCTCCGCACCGGGGCGGAGCCGTTGTAGAGCGGGTATAGTGTGAATTGAGTTCGGAAGCGAGCGGCGGCGGAGAGCGGGGGCGGAGCGGAGCGGAGATAGTGGAATTTCGGGGTTAGTGTCTGTTTCACATATCTGCAAATGTCATTTAGGGATGTACAGATCGATACAAAAGTATCGATACCTCAGATTCTAGCTTTCAATGTTTTGGAATCCATACTCTCATTAAAGTAATATTTGAGTAATTTTAATGTAATAATTTTCGGGACATTTTTCAAAAATTATGTTTTTTGGGTCGGAACTACTTCTTCTGTGGTGTGCGTGATACGGCACAGTATAAATACCTTAAGCCGTCACTGGGGGCGCACAGTGCGCTCCCTTCTGTTTATGCTGCAGCTGGAAGCTCACGGTTGACCAGAGTTAACATGGCTGAATGTAAACAGAGTCGTGTGTGGAGCTGCTTTAGTGCTGCTAACAGCAAAAAGAAGTATGTTACCTGTTGCAGTAACACCACAAACCTTATTAAACATCTAAAATAAATCATGAGGCAGATTATGAAAACGTTGATGAGGTGGTCAGAGTTGGAGAGGAGGGAGCTAGCGTGAAACAGACGTCTTTGGTGCTACATGCAGGTGTTATCCAGGTAAAACAGGTGAGAACATGGAGCTGTTTAAGATGTTTAGTACAGTCGTTGAATTCAGGAAAGTTATTTACATTTGTCTGCTAAAGGCTTTGGTTTTTCTGCTGTTACCCAAACAAGTCTCCTGTATTTGTAAAACTAGGGCATCCCATTTATTCAAATTTGAATTTAAAATTTATGGAATGCAAAAGGTAAATTCTACAATTAATAGCTGCATGGATTTTAGTTGGAGTATCATCAGGCCATCAAATTAGACATTTATTAAGCCTGTTTTTAGTCAGGTGAGGTTTAATGTGGAGTTGATTGATTTAAAGTAGATTACATAAACCCCGAATCCGCTGGTGGACACCAGTGGTTAGGGATGCTCTCAAGCTGAAGAAAGAGTCCTATCAGGTCATTTTGGCTTGTGGGACTCCGGAGGCAGCTGGTAGGTACCGGCAGTCCAAGCGGAATGTGGCTCGGGTGGTCGCGGAGGCAAAAACCTGGGCATGGGAGGAGTTTGGTGAGACCATGGAACAAGACTTCTGTACGGCTTCGAAGAGATTCTGGTCCACCATCCGGCGTCTCAGGAGGGGAAAGCAGTGCACTACCAACACTGTTTACAGTGGGGAGGGTGTGCTGCTGACCTCGACTCGGGACGTTGTGAATCAGTGGGCCGAGTACTTCGAAGACCTCAACAATCCCACCGGTACGTCTTCCAGTGTGGAAGCAGAGTCTGGGGACTTTGGGTTGGGCTCTCCAATCTCTGGAGCCGAGGTCACTGAGGTGGTCAAAAAACTCCTCAGTGGAAAGGCTCCGGGGGTGGATGAGATCTGCTCGGATTTCCTTAAGGCTCTGGATGTTGTGGGGCTGTGTTGGTTGACGTGGCTCTGCAATATCGCGTGGACATCGGGGGCAGTTCCACTGGATTGGCAGACCGGGGTGGTGGTCCCCCTATTTAAAAAGGGGGACCGCAGGGTGTGTTCCAACTACAGGGGGATCACACTCCTGAGCCTCCCTGGTAAGGTCTATTCAGGGGTTCTGGAGAGGAGGGTCCGTCGGATAGTCGAACCTCGGATCCAGGAGGAGCAATGCGGTTTTCGTCCTGGCCGTGGAACACTGGACCAGCTCTATACCCTTGGGGGGGGTCCTGGAGGGTGCGTGGGAGTTCGCCCAACCACTCTACATGTGTTTTGTGGATTTGGAGAAGGCGTTCGACCGCGTCCCTCGGGGGGCCCTGTGGGGGGTACTCTGGGAGTATGGGGTACCAGGCCCCTTGATACGGGCTGTTAGGTCCCTGTACGACCAGTGTCAGAGCTTGGTCCGCATTGCCGGCAGTAAGTCGGGCTCGTTTCTGGGGAGAGTTGGACTCCGCCAAGGCTGCCCTTTGTCACCGATTCTGTTCATAACTTTTATGGACAGGATTTGTAGGTGCAGCCAAGGTGGTGAGGGGATCCGTTTTGGTGGCCTAAGGATCAGGTCTCTGCTTTTTGCAGATGATGTGGTCCTGTTGGCTTCATCAGAACGTTATCTCCGGCTTTCGCTGGAGCAGTTCACAGCTGAGTGTGAAGCAGCTGGGATGAGAATCAGCTCCTCTAAATCCGAGACCATGGTCTTGAGTCGGAAAAGGGTAGAATGCCTTCTCCAGGTCAGGGACGAGGTCCTGCCCCAAGTGGAGGAGTTCAAGTATCTCGGGGTCTTGTTCACGAGTGAGGGAAGGGTGGAGCGTGAGATCGACAGGCGGATTGGTGCTGCGTCTGCAGTGATGGGGGCGTTGTACCAGTCTGTCTGTCTGTCTCCCTTAGAGATAGGGTGAGAAGCTCGGTCATCCGGGAGGGGCTCGGAGTAGACCTGCTGCTCCTCCACATGGAGAGGAGCCAGTTGAGGTGGCTCGGGCATCTGGTTAGGATGCCTCCTGGACGACTCCCTGGTGAGGTTTTCTGGGCACGTCCAACCGGGAGGAGACCTAAAGGAAGACCCAGGACACGCTGGAGGGACTATACCTCTCGGCTGGCCAGGGAACGCCTTGGGATTCCCCCGGAGGAGCTGGCCAAAGTGGCTGGGGAGAGGGAGGTCTGGGCTTCCCTCCTTAGGCTGCTGCCCCCACGACCCGACTCTGGATAAGCGGATGAAAATGGATGGATGGATGGATGGATGGATGGATGGATGGATTACATAAACCAAGTTATTAAAATGTACAGAACTTAAAATAAAACTGTAATTAACTTTAAAAATGTAGAAAATGTTCCATAGACTAGACTTATAACTGTAAAATTAAAGTTGCATTGTTTTATTCTCAATTAGTTGGTGTATTTTGACAGACAGTTAACTGAATATTTCACAATGCAGGTCTAAACAAATGTATTTAATTATGTATTTTATTGGCTATTTTAATTAGAGTCAAAGCATTCTATATAAAACAGCAGGTGTATGTTAACTCCCATGTCCTTTCTCCTCAGTATAAGTTGTTGAGTCTAAATAAGATGAAGAATTTAATATCATGTGACACCATCGTTTAATGTCCCATGTGTATTTCTATTATATGTAGATGATTCTCCAAGAGCAACAGCACTCACTAGATGATAGTGATCTCCAGCCTCTGCCCATAGTGGAAGCTCAAGATTTTCAGCTATTTGTGAGGACTCTTGACCCAAAATATAAACTTCCAGGCAGAAACAAACTCAGAGACTCATCTGTACAAAGTTATGATCTATTTATATTACTTTGTATTTTAATTTTTCAAACAACAAATCTTTGAGCAAAGTATCGGTATCGCCGATACTGGACCTCATTTTACTTGTTATCGGAAAGGAAATCGGTGGTATCGCACATCACTACTGTCATTCAGTCAGCCACGTAGGTGCCCTTCAGGATGTCGGTTTTAATTAGGTTTGGTTTCTGCACTTATTTTGAAAGTATTTCATTTGTATGTTAAAACCAACACCAGATTTTCGTCTCTTCTTTTAGCTCTGCAAGTTGTCAATCCATCTCTTGGTTCAGATCTCAACAACTGAGCCAGTAGAAACTTCAGCTTGAATATACAAGGCACTAAACAGAACAAAACTCAGTCTAATGAGATGCAGGTGAAGGATATGTTCTTGCCAAAGCCAGCTGCTGATCAGGCTGACAATAATAAGGTAACGCTGGAAACTGATAGGGCCCTGGTGGGAAATGATAAGGGGGATAATGATTTGTCCAACCCACCGATCCACTGCATCAGCTGCTAAATTGGCTGCCTAGTTGCATACCTAAGCTGGAAAGTAGTCGACATAATCTAGTAGCCCAGTGTGGTCTGAAAAAGTCTGCTAAAGTTTGCATCTGAATGCCTGAATTTAAATTGCTCTTGTCTTCTGACCTTTTTGATAAAAGGCAATAAGGGGTGTTCAGACTGAGGCGACAGACTCATTGTTTCTGCAGACAGAACTCTTGATGCTATTATAACGAATCTGCAAACAAGCTAGAATTTGAACACAAACACGGAACAATCACCCCTCCCCGTGGGTGTCTTCCCTGAGACGCTTCTGCCGGAACCAGAAACCCGCGATGCCAGAGGAAACGAGATAGCTCTAAACACCAGTCTCCGTTTTCTAGCTCCAAACATCTTCTGTTGTCCGTGACTTCAAATGGTGTTTTTCTCTTTGGGACTCTGGTAGTTTGTCCTAAAGTTGAAGTGGTAGCAGCCGGCTGTTTCTCCTTCTCTGATGTTATTGAGCGGAGAACCTCTCACACCAGTGGTGTTCTGGTGCTGAATATGTGAGTGTGGAATGAGTGGAGGACCCAGGGAAGTGCAGCGGCTCGGCGAGACCGACAACCAGATGGTCCAATGGTTGCTTTTGGTCCGAGCCGTGTTATTGGAGGAGGATTTTAGAAAAATGTAAGAGAACCACTTTATTCATTTTTTAAATCTTCACAATATATTTATAGATATACTAGAATGTTAGAATGTTGTTAAGAGGCCATTTGTTTTCCAAACTTGCCGTTGTCTCTTTAATATCACTGGTCTGTTTTTATGACCACTGTTTTAAACAGGTTTGTGAACATTCTTTATGCCAAATCCGAATTTGTTAAACACTTCTCTGAGAAATAATGTCTCTAACTAGGGATGCTCTGATCCAATCCACTCAAGTGATCAGAAATTGGGCCCAATCACATGATTTTCAAAAGATAGGAATAGGATGGAAAAGATCAGATTTAACCTTATAAAACAACAAGCATGACCTTTTAGATTCATCTACAGTTAGAGATTTTCTAATGGAATAAAAAATGGCCTAATTTTCATTTCAACAAGTTCCTCTACATCAACTGTTGCATGGACGGCAACAACACCGGAGCCTAACATCAAACTATTTTTGGCAGGCAACCTAACCTAATTCAGACAACCTGACATGAAGCAGTTAGCTATCAAGCTAATGGAGAGCTAACGTGTTGCCTCAGGAACAAACAAAGGCATTCTGCCTACTTCTGTTGTTGAATATGAAGCCATTGCCTTGTTTGCAGTCTTGTTTGTTTTTCAACCAGAGTCTGATCATTCAGGATCAGAGTTGTTTTTGGGAGGCATTTTAGTCTAAGTCTTTTAGCCTGACTGATGACCATGAGGGGTGGCTACAGGGGGTCTTGTTTGTACCATTTTTTATGCTTTTTCTGTATAAACCAATTTAAAACCAACCTACTGAATAATGGTCATTTTTGGGAGTGTATCAGGACTTTTTACCTCTAGCTGGAGATGATCCAGACAAGAAATGTACGGAGCTTTCTACAGACCATAACAAGACGACAACGCATTTTAGTTTTAGTCAGTTTTAGTCGACTAAATCTCTAAAAGGTTTTAGTCGACAAAGATTTGGTTTTACAAAAAAATTTAATGGAGTATTAGTTTTTAACAAATTAGTTTATATGTTAGACATAGGATAAAATAGACTTTATTGATCCCACAGTGGGGAAATTGACTTGTCACAGCAGCACCAGCACTCATGAGGATAATTGTGCTGATACATGTACTCTGAGCTACTGAGTTTCATACCAACATCATTTATTTTAGGGCTAAAAGAGATGGGACAAAATCTGAGCTGCCCCAGTAAAACAATAATCCCCAGACTGGAATCATTTTTTTTACTTTATTAATAATCACTATACTGTATATAGTTTATTGATGCAGATCAGTGCATCAGTCAGTAGATTTTCACAAGAGAAATGTCCGATTTTCTTTCCTTAACAGAGTGGACTCTTAGGGAGCATACTGAGTATTCTACACAATATTTAAATAGAAATAAAACAATTCTTTAATTTATTTATTATTTGAGTTATCAGACCAACTTAGTGTCTGTAAATGTATATTTTGGCAAAGTTCACCTACTTAAATGCAGTAATGTTTTTCCATAAACCTGCAGTGTTGTGAGTTCTCATGAGCCCACAGAATTTATGTAAATAACCCAGTTCTGCTCTTGAGCATCAACAGTGATGCTCATAAACATTTAGATGGGCTTAAACTGTTATGCTGTTGGTTTAAAAAGCAGGAATGTGACCCGGTATTAGGAACCAGGCAGCAGAGAAAATAATCCTGACACACTTCATCTTAAACATGTTAAAAACCGTAGTTTCTTTCACTTATCTCCCCAAAATCATGACTTTTTCAGGAAGCACACAGACACGTGGTAATATTACGAATATGTTTAAAAGTAGCCTCTTCAATCGTTGTTTTAATTATTTAGGCTACTTCCTGAAACGGCAGCGTTGTTGAGTGATGCCCGTTCCCGCGGAAGGGAAGCACTGTTTTTGAAGGAGTGATTTACTCCTTTAATCAATACATTTGCAGTGGTCTTTAGTAGGAATGAATGCTTTGTAAGTTGTACTGTGGGGAAGAAAAACACCGGTGCACCATTTCGCAGACCTAAAAGTTGTCCACATCACAGCTGAGCTTGAGACGGCAGGATTTGGAGTCTTACTTCCTGATATTTGGACATCTCTCCTCGGACTGGATAACAGCAACTCAACTACCACTGACTCGAAACATGGATGTTTTATCTCCACAAATAACACAAGCCTGGAGGAGCTTCTGCTGTGAAGTCACTAAAGCTAATGGCTAGCTTAAGCTAGCCGAGATGTCCGCTGCTGATTACTGGACGTTAATACAACAACAGCGTTACCTGTCATGAGTCAAGATGGGTGAGTCCATGCTAATTCACAGTGTGACGTAGATCTGTGAGGATTTTCTAATCCTAGAGTTTCACCGTCTATTTTCTATCAGAAGCTAATGCAGGAGATAGGTGGAGGAGACTATTTTCATGTTCAGCCTGTATGAAAAACTCAGAGTGACCCATTAGAATAAGAAAAAACATAAAAAATGTTTTTTCAGTCAACCACACCTTTAATGCCCGCTCAGATCTGCAGGACCCACCACCATGCAGCAGCAGTAGCGCTGTAGCTTTTTTAGCTTTTGTGAAACAGGCAGAAATTTGTATTTTGAGCATAATCTTCGCCAAGTCTCGTCACATCCGAAAAACTCCCACACGTCTCCTCATGTTTTAGTCACCCAAGAGTTATTTTTTGCTCGTTTTCGTAATGAGAAAAAGGGGTGTCAATGAAATCATTTAGTCATCGTTATTGTTGACGACACTGTTCAGAATGTGTGTCTGAAAGTCCTGCTTACTCATTTGTTCATAGTGTTTATTTCAGTATCATGTAACCAATCACAGCTAAACTGGTTTGGGTGTGGTTTCTTTGTGCATTTTCAGTCTGTGTGCAGTTTGTTTTTCTCAGTTAATTCACTTTATCGCACCTGTAGTTCATCTGGTTAATTGGTCCAGCTGTCATTACTCAGTAATCAGCCAATAGTCCTTTGTTTCCCACTCTCATTTACCGTTTCTTACCTCTTGATGCCATGTCAGCCATTAATTTTCTTTGATACATTTTTAGAATAAACGTTTTTGATCCTACAGTGGAGAAATTCACTCGTTAAGGCAGCACATACACTTAGAGAACAGGAAAAAATAATACAGGTAAATACATAAAGGCAGTAGGTTATTAATGTAACCTTCAGCTATTAAAAAAATAATATAGAAAATTGAGTTTCCAAGAACACGCAGCATAAAGGACACAGACATACTAATGTACATCCAGGCATTGAACACATACTGAATATAGCACTGATGTTAGTGTGTAACAGGACAGCTGCACTCAGGAACCATTTGGTGCTTTGACCCCCCCAATCCAACCCCTTAATGCTGAGTGTCAAGCAGGGAGGCATTGGGTCCCATTTTTAAAGTCTCTGGTATGGCCCGACCGTGGATTTGAACCCCCATCATCCAGTCCCAGGGCGGACACTCATACCACTAGGCCACTGAGCTGGAGTCTAGTTATGGTTAGAACCTCAAATCCAGCAAAGTTATAAAAGTTTAAACACACATTTTCCTTTCATTTTCCTTTTCATTTTTCAAATCTAATGAATTGTCAAGACATTAAAAGGAAATGAACTAGATGACAAGCCTGAAAAGTGCAAAACCTGTCTACAATTCCTTTGGGATTTGTGCAAAATTCCATAGTATTTCATCTGAAGATCTACTGGTATGCTCCATGTTAATACAGTACATTCACTCTTCCAGAATGACTGGTGGAATTTTAGAAAAGGCTTATTGGTCACTTCGAAACATTGTTTAAAGGGACACTAGTTAGTCTTGGCTTGTTTTTAGCACCCCCTAGTGTTCGTTGGCGAAACTGAAAGTAAAAGTTATCTTTTCTCGCTGTGCGTTCATCTTTTTAACACCTTAATCTAACTGCTGAAATGTCTCCTCAGCCTTCATTAGTGTCTACAGGAGCGGTTCATCACTAAATCAAACAAATCAGCTGTGTTCATGATCTAAAACATGCAGGAAACATGCTGGAGCCAGACTGCAGAGCCAGGTAGGTCAAGCTGAATTTTTTTAAGTCCCAACAGACCGGACCGGCAACTGTGAAGTTGCAAGTGGAATATTCTGGCCACAGGGGCTGGGTGGTCTTTCATTAACCCTGTAAAGGGTCATTTTAGCACATACTGGCTTAAGAACATGATTTAAACATATGAAAAAGTTGCAAAGTGTCCCTTTAACTTTTCTGAGCCAGCAGCAGGTTCATTGGCTATCATTGGTTTCCTGTCTCGGCTTATATTTGCCTAATGTAGGTTGATTGGGTACATTCTGTTTGCAAATATTATTTTACTACATCATGTGAATTAATATGAGCAGTAGCTCAGGAGGTAGAGGGTTGTCCAGTAATCAGAGGGTTGTCGGATCGAGCCCGGCTCCCAGCAGAGAATTCTGCTGTTGTGTCCTTGGGCAAGACACTTAACATTGCCTGCTGGTGGTAGCATTTATGGATGCATTGTAGCTCAACACCATCAGCGTGTGAAAGAATGGCTGACTGATTGTGTTGTAAAGCAGCAGTAGCTCAGGAGGTAGCGCGGGTTGCCTCATGATTGGAGAGTCATGGATTCGAATCTAGCTCCCACCAGGGGTAGTCTGCTGTTGTGTCCTTGGGCAAGACACTTCACCCGACTTGCCTGTGTTGGTGGTGGTCAGAGGGGCCAATGGCGCAAAATGGCAGCCTCAGGGCGGCTGTGGCTACATAGTAGCTTACCATCATCGGCACTGTGTGAATGTGAGAATGCGTAAATAATGGAAAGTGCTTTGGGTGCCTTGAAAAGCGCTATATAAATCCAATCCATTATTATTATTATGTAGGATTATTGCACTGATTTCTGATTTTACATCAACTGAGTCGTCATCGGTGAGAAGGACCAGGCAACTCCATTTGTACAGTTCAAGAAGTTTAATTGAGCATTTCTTGAGGTGTATTTGTCTGAGGGTATATACAAGTGATGTGGTTGTCTAGAAACACAATAAAGGGGAGAGAGATCTCAATTACTATATATAACAGACAGCAATACATGACGTTCAAATTACAACTCTACACGATAATGACTTTGCAACTCTAGTACCATAATCCGCATCATCTTAATATGTCCACCAGATGGCACTATCAAGTAAATATCAGCTAACTTTAACAGACTCAACTGGTCAACTGGTTTGTAGACACCGGTATCTACTCACAACTACTAGATTAAATCCAGTCAGGTAAGTAGGATAAATTGGTAAAGCAAACATTCACCCGATACATTACAGGCCTCATTGTGGGATTGGGTTCTGTTATCCCTTAATATATATACAATTGGCAACTAACAGAGGACATCAATCAATGTTTATACACAGCTCAGCTTCCATACTCACATAATAAGTACGCACACAGCGAAGATACACCCAGGGAACACCAACAAACACCTCCAACACCTCTCAACTGTTGAATCAGTTAGGATGCCATCTTAACTGCTGAGGTGCATCATGGGAAATGTAGTATGATCAGGGGACTTTTAACAATTATTATTATTATTATTATTATTATTATTATTATTATTATTATTAATAAAGCACCTTGGGGAGTTCTAGAAGGCGCTATATCAATTACAGCCATTTACCATTTAATTCTGGCAGAGCTGCAGTCAGCTTCTGAAACACCTTCAGAACGTCAAATGATCCCACAGAAACACACGGTTTTTATGAAGAGTCAGAGAAGGTCAACTTCTTTGGAACCATTTGTGGAGCATCTGCAATTTCTTTTGAGTCCTAAAGTTCTTTTGGCCTAAAGCGCCATGCACCTACAGTTATGTTGATGCTGTTGAAAACATTTCTGGAAAGACATTATGGAAAAGCTCATGATGAAATAGGAAGAATAACATTTAGAGTCAAGTTGGGACGTAAAAGTTACATCAACTCTGGAACCTTTGCCTCATAAACCCATGAAGCTCAACTGTGAGAACCATAAAAACGGTGCAGTGTTATAAAATGCACAGATGAATATAAGAACTCTCAGAATACGTTATTTTTTGTGATTACATGATGTTCTCATGATGATTGGCAGCTCCCTGTCGGCGTTCCCACAGTGACTCACAACTAGTCATCAAAAGTTTGTTTCATTATTTATTTCCTGTCGAACACCAGAGATGATGCACAGCATTCCTAACAGATTGGACCAATTACTTCATTTGATCTAATATGAATCCCAATCCAATTTAAATGCTAAAACTTTGGATGCAACACTTGGTTCTGACATTTCAAATGTGTTTCTGTACTTAGGACTGAGCATAAATCCTCTAAAGGTTGGATTTAAGCAAACGGCTCAGGCTCATTTAACTTCAAGGCTTCCACAAACCTCCCTAAGATAAAGTCCGACCTTGTGAGCCATCAAACGACTCCGACAAACAAATAAAAGAGGAGTTTCATTCATAGTGGCTTGAGCTATTTGTGTGTGTGTGTGTGTGTGTGTGTGTGTGTGTGTGTGTGTGTGTGTGTGTGTGTGTGTGTGTGTGTGTGTGTGTGTGTGTGTGTGTAATCAAATATCTGTTGAGGACGAGTTCAAACTCAGACTAAACTTTCTTTGAGAAACCAAAATGATGGAACAAGGCCAGTTGCAGATGTGAGATGCATGAAAGATTCAAGTCATGGTGAATATTTAAATGTATCCAAAGCCCTTTGTACTCAACGCAGTTTGGCAGCATGCATTTAAGCATTTTGGTTCATTTAGGTACTTTTCTTTTGCAAATGAGTGCCAGTAGACAGAGGGCTAGATAGATGGAGAGTAAACAGTTCATATACTAGAAACATTCTGAGATCATGTTAGTCAAAATGTTGACCAAGCATATACTTGCTGTTGTAGCGTTAATTTGGGTAGTTACTTTTAAATATTAATTATCACAACTGTTAATAATTTAACATTTGAGTGATGATTAAAATCAGTTCAGTGACTCAACACTTTAATAATAATAATAATAATAATAATAATAATAATAATAATAATAATGTGAGGCAGAGTCGAAAATATAGGTTATAAAAATCAATTTATTACTATGTTCTACCACTACAGATGATGCACCACAAAGTGATTATTAATGATGGTTCAAAGTAATATCAGGTGAAATCATGAGGCCTTCAGCACCCACTTAAACCGACCTAGTGACGGGACCTGCCGTACATGGAGGCGGAGTGTATTCCAGAGTTTTAGGGGCAGCGAATGAGAAGGCCCATTCCCTATGAGATGTGTAGAGGAGTGGCATCTTCGGGATGCACATGAGCAGGTGATCTGCCGATCTCAGAGATCTGGAAGGGACGTAAGGTTTGAGCAGTTCGGAAGAGGGAGTTGGACCGTTCAAGGTAACCAGTGTAAACGGGCGAGGATGGGAGTAATGTGACAGCGTCTGGAGGTGTTTGTGAGGAATCTAGCTGCGGCATTCTGAACGTTCTGGAGATGCTCAGTGGAGGAGACATTGACACCAATGAGCACTGAGTTGGCGTAGTCCAATCACGAGGTGCTAAAAGCGTGGATAACGCTCTCCAGATGAGGTCTCTTGACCATGGACTTTAATTGAGTAATGCGGCGCAGTTGAAAGAAACAGGACTTGACTGTGGCATTCATTTGCGAGGTCATAGACAAATCAGAGTCGAGTTTCACCCCAAAACTAGTCCCACAGGGTTTCATGTTTGGAAGGGGAGAGAGGGGTCACCAGGTGAATGATTAGGACTTTTTGGGTTAAAAAAAATTGCATCAGTTTTGTTGTTGTTGAGGCATAGGAAGTTAGCTTCTAAAGCTGCAGGAGAAAAAGTAAATTTTGATAAAAATGGAAGATTATTTAGCCAATGGTAAATGACCTGTATTTGTATAGCGCCTTCTTAGGGTTCTACAACCCCCCAAGGTGCTTCACAACACAATCAGTCATTCACCCATTCACACGCTGGTGGTGGTGAGCTACATCGTAGCTACAGCTGCCCTGGGGCGCACTGACTGAGGTGAGGCTGCTGTACACTGGCGCCACCGGTCCCGCCAACCACCACCAGCAGGCAAGGTGGGTTAAGTGTCTTGCCCAAGGACACAACAACAGCGACAGACTGAGCGGGGCGTGAACCTGCAACCTTCTGATTGCAAGGCGACCACTTAACTCCTCTGCCACCATCGCCCAATAGGAATAAGGATGTTATGCACTCGTACCCTAAAGAGCTGACGGAAATGAAAAGCTTCTTTAGCTCGCAAAAGTGTAAAGTAATTGAACAGTTTGAGTAAAACTGGCCACACTTGAGTCACTTTTTAATTTAGTTACTTTGTTGTGGAGTTTCCAGTGGAAGTTTCTTTTTCCTCCGACAGAACATGCATGTTTTACTCTGAAACAAAATACCTGGCTGCTGATTGTCCATTCAACCTGCGGTGCTCCTCTGGCTCTTTGCTTTTCTACCTAGTGTTCCTCGTTGCTTTGTACCGTGTTATTTTGTCACCGATTTGGTGCTTCATTCTCTCTAATTTTCTACATTTGTACCGTTTGAAACGAGCTGCTACAACACGGTGATCAGACATAAACCAGGGTCACCTGCTGCTGAGGTGGAGCTGATCAGAGTTCTGAGGCTAAGCTTCACACCAACAGCGAGCTAATTCAAGCTACCTGCCATGAAAATGCCTCCAGAGTCTGAGGAGTTTTAGTTGCTCTCTGTGAGTTTAAAACATTAGAATAAGCTCTAGTTGTTTCCCCAGATCTGTTTTGTTTTTGACCAGTCCGATTTATGGATGCAGAGCAGATCGCTCACATGAAAGACTTTCCCTTAGGGGAAAGATACCTTGTTTCTATGGCAACACCTGCAAAAACAACAAAAAAGAGTGATACGAAGCAGAGAACAGATGATGAAATGATGAAACAGGCTGGTGAAAGATGACATTCAGATTCAAGAATACATTTTAAGTTTTTGGCGGTTTATTTAATCACTAATTTTCATCGATCCATCAGGCGGCAACAGGATGCTGTCAGTCAGCTAAAGGAACATGTGACCTGAGAAATGTGAGGAATCACTTTACGGAAAAATCTGGCGCAGTGTTGTTTACTTTACTGCTCAGAAACAGCTTTAACCCCAGTGGTGTTAAAATACTGGAATAATAAAAAATTAAACAAACGTGTAAACAAAGAGAGCCTAAAGTAAACCAGACTCACATGATTGTGTACAGCATGGTGTCGTCATTCTGTTTCCCGCTACGTCTTCAAAGCCTCAATCTGTCAAAATATCAATTTATTTCTTGCTCTCCAAAGAGTGTTGAGTGCTAATTAGTATTAGCATGTAGTGAATTCTGATCTGCACACACAGAGAGAAAGTTATCAGTCATTCTGAGATCTGAGTATGATGCAATCACGCCTCCTAGCCCAGCTCCAGATCTGTTTCCCTTTCTGTCAGAGGGAAGTGAAACAGATGAGGATTAGGAGTGTTTGGTGTGTCGCAGTCCAGGTGGAGCAGCTGAGGAATGAGTCAGTTTTTAAAACGACAATGTGGAAACATTAGTTAGAAAAAAACAAACTGAAAATGAAATTATTAGATTGTGAACCCAAAAAAAGATGGAAAATGATGTGGATGAATGTGAAAAAGAAGATTAAAGAGACCAGTGGTGCCATCCAGTGGGGGGCAAGAAGGCCGAAGGCCAGCCCCTACCATTTGGCCACATAATTTTATAGGAATCGCCTTGGCGTGACCAACTACAGAAGCTCCAATAACATCACGTCTGTCTGCGATGGCGCAGTAGCGAGTGTCGCTCAAGCTACTGCGTTAAGGCAAGCTTGTCCTCCACTTGTTTAGCATTTACTTGCTAGCGAGTCAGTTTTGGCGCAGCTAACGTATCATGACAAGCTGCCCTACATATAAAATACAGCTTTGGCCACAGACTTAACTCTGCTAACTAGCTTGCTAACGCTGTTTCAGGCTAACGTGTCACAGCTGTGAGCCAGATTGACTATGGCTTCCACACCTACCCCTACCAAAGGGTCGGAACCGAAAGCTAAGGAGGCTGCATCCTACCTGTGCCCAGTATCATGTGGGGCTTCCATTTCAGACAGGGACCCTCGCCCTACGTGCATAATGTGCATGGGTGCTACTCACGCCCAGGCATCGCTAGCTAACTCAATGCTCCTCCACGCCCCAAGAAAATAAGGGAAAGGAGGCTTAAAGTGGCAGTGGCTAACAGTCAGGCCAGTAGACAATTTCTGAAATTGCCGATCCCTAGCTTCCTTCACAAGTTTATCCTTGTAAGGGATGCGTTTGTCTTTGTTCTTTTTATCCATTCTTTTGACTCTTCGACTTTGGCTGCAGCTTCCCCGTAGCAACACAAGTCATCATACACCTAAAATGGTGCCGGGGGGTGTGTGGTTGACAGACAGGTCACGTGTCTGACAAAGACCGATACTTGACCTGTATGGATAAACAAACATTTACACAAGTACACGTTCAGATTGTTGACTCACAACACACTCCATCCGCCCAGGAGATTGGTTTATCACGATCGATCTCGCAAATGCTTATTTTCACATCGCTATTTATCGTCCACCCAGGAAATTTCTCAGGTTTGCCTATCAGGGCACAGCCTACAAGTTTCAAACCATCCCGCTCATTTGTCATTAGCACCGAGAGTGTTCACCAATTGTGTGGAAGTGGCGCTGTCCCCACCGAGGATGCGCGGCATCAGAATTTTCTCTTACATAAACGATTATCTGATATGCTCTCCCTCTTGAGAGCAAGCAATCAGCGACTCACTGGCGGTGTTGAGCCATCTGACTGATCTGGGGTTCAGAATAAACTGGACAAAGAGGCGTTTAACCCCCAGGCAGTGCATGGAATATCTGGGTCTTCAGATAAACTCCATCTCTTATCGCGTTTCGCTGTCAGAAGGGAGGATCACGTCCTTCACAGTGTGTCGGACGTTTTCAGCAAGGACACCTTGTCTCGTACAGACTTTGTCTGCACCTTCTAGGCCTCGTGGCGTCAGTAATTTTGGTGGTATGACTGTGGTTTCTGATGATGAGAGATTTCCAGCAGTGGGGAGGTTAAGACTGTGCTCCCGCCTTCATCTCCACCGCAGAGTGAAAATAACTCCCGCATGTATGTTGGCTCTCCAGCTCTGGAGAGATCAGACCATTTTCACCACTAGGACCGGTGGCGGTACCATGATGATAGACGTCCCTCACAGATTGGGGTGCGACTTTGATGGGCAGAGCAGTGAACGGCGTCTGGTCATGCAGTCTGACGCAGGCATAAATGTACTGGAACTCCTAGCAGTGTTTCTAGCTTTAAAGCACTTCCTGCCCTACTTAAAGGACCGTCATGTCTTAGTGAAGACAGACAACACCACGGTTGTAGCTTATATCAACCATCAGAGTGGGACCCGTTCCCTGCAGCTGCACTCACTAGCCAAGAAAATAATTGTGTGGTGCAGCTCCAGACTCCTCTCAGTGCGTGCAACACACGTGGCGGGCAGCTTAAACAGAGGAGCAGACCTTCTGTCCAGAGGGAATCCACTATACGGGGAATGGAAGCTCCACCCCCAGGTGGTGCCTCAGATATGGAAGATTTGGTCAGGCCACCGTATAGATCTCTTCACCTCATGGCAAAAAACCCAAAAAGAATAACAGTAGAAGACAGTCCCATTGTAGAAGATTCAATACAATATATCCAAATCTAAAATCTTTTTTTGCACATGGATGAGAGGCTTAAATGCAACAAAAACTTTCTACCCACGGTAGTCTGGGCAGAGCTTAAATCTATCTATTAAAATCATCTTTCCATTGAATTGATGAATGTTGTTTAGTCATTTAGTGTGAGGGTTTTTTATTCACCTCAGTTAAAATATGACAAGTCCAACTTGATGTGTTTAGATTAGAGATTATAGAGATTTATTGTCATTGCCACTGAAACAACAAAAGTATGTCTGGAGCAACAGCACTGCATAGTTCAATATAACCATTTAGCCCATTATGACATCAGTGCTACTTAATAGAAACAGTTACAACAGCCCCTGAGGTGTGGTGGAAAAAGTAATCCTAACGAGAGCCATGGCTAAAGAATTGATCAGAATATTGTTTATTAGTTATAGCTGTGCAGGGAGATTACAATCATACATCTGAGTACAAGCTCTGACTTCACAGACCACATGTCTTCTGATATGGGGAAAAGAAAAGAAAAAGGGCAGAGAAAACAAAATTTTAACCTTCTGTCTCAGACAGACATTGGCATAAATGAAGAAGAAGAATACACCTCCTGCCTTTTGGGGCAGAACCTCTGGAAAGGATTTAGCTAAGACATCGTAAAACAGATCAGCATTTATGGCCGTTGTAAAACCAAAACCTCTCTGACAACACAAATGGTCTTTACTGCATTTTTGTCAATTACTCAATAAGTAAAAACTGCTGAATTAATAAAATGTGCCGTCACACTGGGTATATTGGACAGAGCACAGGCATCTAGTGCAGGGCTGGGACCTACTGTGAAATACGCTGAAGTAATGAAATGTCCAGCTCAAAATCTTTGATGACAGTAAAATTGGTTACTGTACATTAATTCAAAGCAGAACTGGGGCCCAGTTATTGTTCTGCAAGTATCATGTAAGTCTCAAGTCTGAAGTAAAATGCAGGCAAGTTTGAGTCAAGTCTCAAGTCAAGACAGGCAAGTTTCAAGTCTGAAACTTCAAGTTTCAAGTAATTTCAAGTCATTCTTTGAAACAATGTTGCATGTGCATCTTGCCATTCTTTCAGCTTTTTCTCCTTCCGCCTGGCGCAGCTACAGCCAATATGATTCATGTGTCATGATGGACCAGCATGTGTTGGACATCCCTGAAAAAAATCTTTTGTTGTTATCTTGTGTTTTTTTTTCATTTATTTTTCTTTTCCTCTGATGTGATTGTGCCCTGTGCAATTTTATGACTGAATAAACAACTACATAAATAAATAAAATCATCTTAAACAATCGAGATCTCAATTTCAGTCAAAACAATCTTGATTACCATTTTTGCCATAATTGAGCAGCCCTACTATGAACCAGAATGGATGTAGCATGAGCAGACAGGGAGGGACGTAGACAGTTAATGTTGCAAAGATGGAAATATGCAGGTCAGGTAACATTATTTAGATGTGATTTAAATGATAATGATCCGTTGAGGATGACACCCAGACTCTTAACCTAGGGGGAGGGGAACACAACAGAGTTGTCAGTTGTGAAGGAGAATCTGTGAACCTTTGATGATGTAGATTTTGTGCCAACAAGAAGAATTTTGGTTTCATCATTAAGTATGAGCAAGTTTGAAAAGAAGTTAGATTTAACTTCAGATAGGCAGTTTGTAAGTGATGGTGGGGGGAGAGTTAAGTCGGGTTTACTGGAGCGGTAGAGCTGGGTGTTATCCGCAAAACGGTGGAAATTAATGTTAAACTTACAAAAAATATTACCAAGGGGGAGGATGTAGGTGATAAAGAGAAGGGGCCCCAGGACTGAGCCCTGGGGCACTACACAGGTTACAGGGGATGGCTGGAAACTGAGTGACTTAAGTTGGATGAACTGGGTGCGATTGGTGAGATAAGACTGAGACCAGGCAAGGGGTGTTCTAGTAATACCAAATGAAGACAATCAACTGAGAAGGACAGAATGGGAAATGGTGTCAAAGGTTGCGCTGCGATCGAGGAAGATGAAAATTGATAGTAAACTAGAATCAGTTGCCATCAGGAGGTCATTGGTTATTTTGAGATGAGCCGTTTCTGTACACAGGTGAGGACGAAAACGCTACTGAAACCTTTGAACCTTTGGTGAACAGAGTGTAGAGCAGGGAACTCAACACACCACCTTGGGGAGCCCCAGTGTTGATGACAAGGGCGAAGGAGGTGCAATTATCCACTCACGCTGTGTGATTTGTTAGGAAATCCTTGATCCAGTTGCACAGGGTGTTGCTGAGGCCTAGTTGGAGGAGTTTGAATAGTATTAAATCCAAACTATAGTTCACAAAGAGAAGCCGTGCATATGTGTTTTAATGCTCCTGATGCTTCATTAATATGTGGAGCACGACAGCAGTGGTGTTCTCTGTTGAGCCATTCTCCCTGTAGGCAAACTGATATGGATCGTGTGATGATAATAAGGCAGCATTCATATGTTTGATGAACAGTCTTTCCAGGCCTTTGGCCCGAATAGAGGCGAGTGCCACAGGACTGAAATTGTTAAGGCATATGACAATAGACTGTTTGGGAAGGGGGACAATTGTGGCGGCTCCGAAGCAGGCTGGAACCCATGACGTGGCCATAGAGGTACTGTAGATTAGGGTGAAGACATCCGCCAGCTCCACAGCACGGTTTTTGAGCACCTGGCCCAGCGCTTCATCTGGTAGCTATAAATAACTGAACTTCTATTGTTCGCTCACCTTTACATTCTCTATTCATAAAAAGATAAAATCAAGTTATAATTTAAATATTTTCATATGACCAAGTGGTGTCATTCACATCCAACACAGGAAAATAATGCACATCTTGTCTGTTGCAGCCTCATTTGTGTCTGGATTAAAAGCTCCTTTCTGGATGTTCTCCATTTGTGTGGGTGTAATCTGAGTCCTGCCCTCTCCTGTCCATGATTAACCACAGAAGCTGTAATAAATCCTGATTTTAACACACCAAGGCTGCTGTGGAGTCTCATCAGGGATTATGTTTAGCCACTAATTTTACAATCACATATGATAATGTCACTGTCTGCTAAATAGAGCCGCCTGCAACTCTCCAAGAACTGAGGAGATGTAATGTTTCTTCCCAAATGAGGCTGTTTCAGAGGTGGAACAGGCAGACAGATGCTGATATCCAGCTGATCTCCATCACCATATGCAGGTCCGCAGGGCAGGGAAGCAGAGTGAAATGCTGCAGACTCCCTGCCACCCACACCTGCCTCCTCCGCTGGATAAAACCACACACACACAACAGGGCGTAACAGTGTTCCTCTAAAATGCCACATTAGAATGATGCGCTCTTCTCATTGTAGTTATGCTTTGTGGTTTATTTCCTGAGGGGGGTCTGCAAAACAAAGCCATTAGATATTGCAAGGCCATTCAGGGGATTCACAGAAGTTTTAGCAGCATTTAAAATACTTTCAATGCAAGCTTCAGACTTAATGTCATCAACAAAATTAGCTATTATGAAAAGTCATTTTAATATCAGCTGCTAATGGAATTAGTCAGCAGATTTTGTTCAGGAAGAATATAATTTGTTTTTATTTCATCAAAAAAAATGTGAATTATCAGTTTAAACAAACACACATTAACTAGCTCCGGTGGCGTAGTGGTAGAGTGTCCGCCCCGGGACTGGGAGATCAGGGTTCGATTCCCGGTCGTGTCATACCAAAGACTTTGAAAAAATGGGACCCAATGCCTCCTCGCTTGACACTCAGCACTAAGGGGTTGGATTGGGGGGTTAAACCACCAAATAGTTCCCGAGCGCAGCCACAGCTGCAGCTCACCGCTCCCCACCACGGGGATGGGTCAAACGTGGAGATGTAGTTTCACCAGTGTGTGATGATGACTTGGGATAAAACATCCTGTCAGCAATGCATTTTCTCACTGCCTTTCATAACTATTTTAAATTGAGACTAATTTATGTAGAAGAGAAAAGAGAATCTTTTCACTGAGCTGATTAGAAACAGGCAGATCTTTAAAGGCATAGTAAGCAAATTTTTCATTTTTTAAAATCATTTTCTTGAGCCAGAATGTGCTAAAATGACCCTTTACAGGGTTAATGAAAAGCCTCTTGTCCCCTCCGCCCCTTGAGCAGGGTACCCCGCTTGCAACCTCAGCCTCTCTGGATCGCTGCACCAAGGTCTCACAAAGTCACGCTTTATGGCCATCCATGTTTAATCCATGTTTACACCTCAGGACAGATGAGCTATACCTGGTTAGCATTGTAACGTGTTTATCATGGTGGAGCCTCAGAAGAGACAAAAAAACCTAACATATCTGATGAAGCTAAAAAAAATAAAAAGAATGTCCGACCACAATAGGAGTCAAACAAAAGTAAACATTGGGAGTTTTCTGAGTCACAAGAGCTCAGAGACACGTTTCCTGCATGTTTTAGATCATGAACACAGCTGATTTGTTTGATTTAGTGATGAACCGCTCCTGTAGACACTAATGAAGGCTGAGGAGACATTTTAGCAGTTAGATTAAGGTGTTAAAAAGACCAACGCACAGCAAGGAGGAGAGTTTCAGTTTCGTTTGAACGATAGCGAAACTAGGGGGTGCTTAAAGCAAGTCAAAACTGAAAAGTTTCCCTTTACGTTTGTGCATGTTATTCTAAAGCAGCCATTCATGCTGTCTGATGTTGTTTAAAGCAGTGTTAATTTTGACAAGAAATTTTAATTTAGTTTTAGTGTTTAGACGTCCAATTTGTTTTAAGTTTAGTCTTATTTTAATTGACTAAAATAGAAATAATTTTAGTCAACTAAAATATATGTATTTTTCTTCTAGTGAAAAAATTGGCAACGTCTGTAAAGCAAATGTTAACTCCACCTACTTGAAACTGTAAAGAAATATGAAAAGTTCCCATTTTACACTTTGGATCAGTAAAACTCTATAGTTATTGTTTTAATAACAATAATTAATGGAAAATACCAAAATGAACACTGAGTTTGAAACCATGCCTCTCAATATTAATACAGTAAACAAATCTGTATAATGTGCTGTAATATTTGTAAACATGACAGGAAATCATACTATCAAAACAATATAACGTGTTACTCTAATAATGTGCGGAGGTAAACTAAAGGTAAGAATTGTTTTCAGGTGACTGTTAAGAGTTTTCCCTGGCAATAATTTACCAAGCTGGGCTGCCTGAACGTTTTTCTAGACCGTCTGTTTTTTTCTCACTAAAACACAGAATGCTAACATCAGCCACGGCAGCAACACCAGAACATTAAACAACCAGATTCGCCGGCTCGGCTCCAGCACTCCCTCCTTCCTCCTCTCCCCCTCCAGCTCGCCGCTACCTAGCTAGCTGCTAACACCGTAACACTTTTAAAACCAGGGGAAACCCCGGTTGTGTACTCACCAAGCAAATTGTTTTCAGATCGTCACATCTAACACTTTTCCTCCCAGCCATGGACATTTTCTCCTTTTAGACATAAACTGTTACAAACTGTTAACGGCATAGACATCCGGTTAGTGGTAGCGTGTTCAAACTGTGGCCAGATCTGGATTCTGATTGGTTCTTTTCTCATGAAGTGCCGCCTGTTCCATTTGCTGATTGGTTCTTTTTTCCGTTGTCCCATCTTTTCTATTTTCTGATTGGATTTTCGTTTCTGTCAATTTTTGTTGTCGTCTCTTATTCGTCAACGAAAATGTCGATCAATATTCGTCATAATTTAGTCTTTATTTAGCGTTTATTTTTTGTTCCGTTTTAGTCCGCAAAAATTCATTCGTCACGAAAAAAGAAACGAAAATATTTTGTCAACGAAATTAACACTGGTTTATAGCAACAATAGGTTTCCCGCTTCTCCTCCTACTGATTGAAAGTGGAACTACAACAGTCGTAAAAAACCCTGCACAAAAGCAAGTGCTAACAAGCTAACACTACCATGACTGATACTAAATAAACCACAAAGTACAAAGATCCACACTGTTGGACAAAAACCTATATTCCTTACAAGTCCAGCAGCAACAAAGCCAGGTCACCATCATTCCGTGATTTCATAGCCTCCTTCAGCTCCCTCAAACTAGCGTAGGCCGTGCCGATGTTCACTCTGGTTTTAGCTCTTTGCTTCACCTCCAAAGACATTACTCTCTTTTACTTCCAGGCTCCGCCATGATTCTAATAAAAAAGCTAAACTCTTCTTCTCTTGTGCTTTTTATTGATGGTCGGCGAACTGAAAAAGCTAACTGCTAGCCTTTATATTAGCTATCCTCACAGTTAACAGCTGTTGCTATAAAGCAGGTAGAGACCTCCCACTGGTGTTCCTAAACCACTGAATTGTTAACTGTGGTTTGAGGTCAGCAGAGGGCTACAAAGTTCTGTTCAATGTGAAGTTGCTCAAGTTTCTGGCTCAAGAACCACTGAAACTAGTTTGAAAGCAACAACTTAGTTTTAAAAACTCTTCAGTGCTTGTCCGTTGGTGGCTGTCGGCTGCTGGGGCATGTGTGGCCCCGGATGCTGGTGATGGTGGGACCTGGGCTACTGCGGGCAGCCCCTCCCTCATCACATAAACATTTAACAACACAAAACAAATTCAACACTCTTGGTGACAAATCCACTTTCAAACACCCACAAACACAGCTTAAGCCTAATTTATGCCTCTCCGTCTGCATCGGCACGGAGACACACAACGCAATTATCCGTCGTGGCGAGGACTGTCCAACAGACTCGCAAGGATGGATGGAGTTGAGCCCACTTTTTTAAGCATCCGTTGAACGAGACGGAGAGCGCATGCTTGTGATTGGCCAGGACACCGCATCCTTTAAATTTGTCACCAGCACCGCCATTGCCCCTTCAAAAAAAGAAATAAATAAAAAGAGAGCTGAAGATATCTAGCAGCAGACACGGAGCAGCTTGAAGAACATCTCGTGGAAAAACTCTGAAAATATGAGCATTTTATTCACCTGTGACTGGAGGAATAAAATGATATGCAGCAAGCATTTTATTAATGGATGGAAAACAATTCAGTCTATTGATGCTTTTATTTTGATGAGCCACACTACAGCATGGCTGGTGCATTTTTGGCTGAAGAGGAGTAATAAATTCAGCTTGTTTACCAACTCAATGAGGAATTATAATCTATATTCTGTTTATGTCTTTAGTAAATACTAAATAATACACATAGACATTAATGCCCGACTTTCAGACCACTTGGTTAACCTTTTAGAGTCTGAAAACATCCTTCAGATGTTTGTTTTGTGAGGTAGTTTGCAGCATGTTTTTAAAATTCAGATGTGACATTTCCCGGTAGCATCTGTTGGCCATACAATCATTCAGTTTCCACAGAGCATATTTAACATCTGACACTTTGTGGATCCTTCCATCTAAAGAGGTTTACTGGAGCCAGAGTGCATACATCTTGAGTATTGCTGGCCCCAGTGGGAACTAAGACTCATATCCTGACAGTGGCAGTGCTGATATACACTCTGCACAGTGAGCTACGCAGAAAATGAAATCCCTAACCTTGGCAGCTTTAGTGCTGGGCTCTACTCATTGAGCTCCATGGGAAATTGAGTTTGCAAACCCGACAGTAGCGCTTTTAGCTCTAACCCAAAAGGGCTGGAAAAGTGCAGAGTTTGAAATCACAGATCATACTTTCTTGTTCTTTTCTGGCTCTGCTGAGACTGCTGAGGTCACCAAGTATGAACTTTTGTTGTTCTTAATTGTTTTGAGTGAAAACTTTCCACAAGACTGCAGAGTTCCATGTTTTAAAAATGACTATTTAGTGTTTTAGCAATGCAACAATGCAGATTTTACATTTTATTTGCACATGATTGAACACTATTTAAAATTGGATCCTGCTGTACATGACAGGGTGGCTGTGAAGGCAGAAGTAAGGAAGGTGTTGGGAAAAGGTCTTCAGGTCGTTGGTAAAGTGATAAATGATCTTCTTACGTGTGCTCTAGCGTTGCCTCGATAAGATTCAGGGCAGATTGGTCAGAGCTTTAGAAAAATCAGCTCACCCACAGCAGGACGCAGAGCCGGCTGCTCGGGAGATAACGTCGCCGTCAGAGTGGTAAAAGCGTTGATGATGGAGCAGGTGTGTGTGTGTGTGTGTGTGTGTGTGTGTGTGTGTGTGTGTGTGTGTGTGTGTGTGTGTGTGTGTGTGTGTGCGTGCGTGAGTTCCACACATAAAAAAGCAAAGATACAACAAACTTACAGCTATAATCTCTATTATGAAAACAGTTGGAGAGAAACCCATAAATGTTTCCACACGTTAGGAGCTTCTAATAACACCAGAAACACTGCAGCTAATTTTCTCCTCCTGGAAAACTGCAACAAAAATGTAATTCGGGATTTACGTCAAAGATGTGACATAATTACAAACAACCTTTTGCTTCCCTCTGACATGATTTAGAAGCAGAATAAACAGGCTTGTGTTTTTATTCTGCTGCTGCTGTGAGAACATAAAGGTGTGGGAGAAGTGTGTTGAATTTTTTGGCGTTTACTGAATCACACACACAAATCCTTTCCACAAGAACATAGCTGCTTTTCCACCTGTTTCAGGGTCTGATTTATTAACAATTTGCTAGATATTAGAAAAGAAACTCAACGTTTATCGACCTGCTCTCAGAAATATGTTACTTGACAGTTTAAAGGTGTGGAACACGGAAAAAACATGATTTAATTACAATTTCTGATTATAATTGTGTTTCATGCAGGCTGAACATGAAAATAGTCTCCTCCACTGATCTCCTGCATTAGCTTCTGATAGAAAATAGAAGGTGAAACTCTAGGATTAGGAAATCCTGACAGATCCCATCTTGACTCACGATGGGGAAGGCTGTTGTTGGTTTAGCGTCCAGGAAACAGCAGAGAACGTCTGGGCTAGTAGAAGCTAACCGTTAGCATTAGCAACTCCACAACACAGCAGAACTCCTCCAGGCTTGTGTTATTTGTGGAGATAAAACATCAACGTTGCAGAGCAACCAGAGTCAGTGGTAGAGTCGTGTTGCTGTTAGCCAATCAGAGGAGAGATGTCCACATATCAGGAAATGAGACTCCAGATCCTGTCATCTGAAGCTTGGCTCTGGTGTGACTCACTTTTAGTTCCTGAAACAAATCTTGAGGAAAAAAATGAGTGAGATCCCACGCAATATTGCAAGATCTCCTGCTGAATGTTGGAGTGTGTGTTGGTGAGGACTTTCACCAACACACACTCCAACATTAGTTCAATAACAGTGAGACTGGCTGATTTGGAGTCAGTTTGGTGTTTTCTAATGTGGATTAGATGTGGTGGACATCAGACTTATGTCAATGCAAATCCCGAAAAGCTTTTCATTCAAATTTGTCCAGTGGTTTCCTGAGATACTTAAACAGGGTCAACACCAACAGTTAATGCCAAAGTTTTAGGTAGCGGATTCATGTGATCAACTAGTGCTCTGAGGCTGGGTGGAGAATGACACTTGACTATAAACAAACCAAAGTTCTCTTTATTGGGTACACCTTGCTAGTACCGGGTCGGACCCCCTTTTGCCTTCAGAACTGCCTTAATCCTTCGTGGCAAAGATTCAACAAGGTCCTGGAAACATTCCTCAGAGGTTTTGGTCCATATTGACATGATAGCATCACGCAGTTGCTGTAGATTTGTCGTCTGCACATCCATGATGAATCTCCTGTTCCACCACGTCCCAAAGGTGCTGTATTGGATTGAGATCTGGTGACTGTGGAGGCCATTTGAGTACAGTGAACTCATTGTCATGTTCAAGAAACCAGTCTGAGATGATTCCAGCTTTATGACATGGAGCATTATCCTGCTGGAAGTAGCATCAGACGATGGGTCCACTGTGGTCATAAAGGGATGGACATGGTCAGCAACAATACTCAGGTAGGCTGTGGTGTTGCAACGATGATCAATTACTACTAAGGGGCCCAAAGTGAGCCAAGAAAATGTCCCCCACACCATTACACCACCACCAGCCTGAACCGTTGATACAAGGCAGGATGGATCCATGCTTTCATGTTGTTGACGCCAAATTCTGACCCTACCGTCCGATCATGAACAAGACCCAGAGATACTTAAACTACTCCACTTGGGTAAGGACCTCATCCCTGACCTGGAGAAGGCATTCTACCCTTTTCCGACTCAAGACAATGGTCTCGGATTTAGAGGAGCTGATTCTCATCCCAGCTCAGTGACCACCACAGTGACCTCATCACCAGAGATTGGAGAGCTCAACCCAAAGTCCTCAGACTCTGTTTCCTCACTGGAAGATGTGCCGGTGGGTTTGAGGAGGTCTTCGAAATATTCTACCCACTGATCCACAATGTCCCGAGTCAAGGTCAGCAGCACATTGTCCCCACTATAAAGAGTGTTGGTAGCTCACTGCTTTCCCCTCCTGCGGTGCCGGATGGTGGACCAGAATCTCCTTGAAGCCATCCAGAGCTCTATGGTCTCACCAAACTCCTCCCACGCCAAGTTTTTGCCTCTGCGACCACCCGAGCCGCAATCCGCTGGACTGCCGGTACCCATCAGCTGCCTCTGGAGTCCCACAGGCCAAAAAGGCTCGATAGAATGCTTTGTTCAGCTTGACCACATCCCTACCAGCGGGTTCGGGGGTTGCCGCCACAACAGGCACCGACAACCCTGCGGCCGCAGCTCCGGTCGGCCGACTCGACAACAGAGGTATGGAACATGGCCCTCTTGGACTCAATATCCCTCGTCTCTGTGAGTTGCACAGTAGCTGATGTGATCGCCTCTGAAAGGCGATCAAAATTTGCACATCATGTTTTTTTCCGGTCAAAGCCACACCTCACAACACCTCCGCAGCTGCATATTTTCCATGATTGCACAGTAATACAAAAACTTCTGGCAGATTCTACTCGCGGTCAGTGGACTGGGTATCGAAACTAGGAATTGAAATTAAAAGATTTGAACAATTCCAGGAACAACTGACAGTTAGTCCTGATTCCAATCAATGCTCGATGCCCAACCCTAGTGAAAATTATGTCTCATGCTCCCTGAACCACTATTGAGCCCGATGAATCCTGGCATTGTCATCTTGGAATATGGCCGTGCCATCAGGGAAGATGGAATAACCTGGTCATTCAGTAGATTCAGGTAGTCAGCTGACCTCATTCTTGGAGCACATCCTGTTGCTGAACCTAGACCTGACCACCTGCAGCAACCCCAGATCATAGCCCCGCCCCCACAGGCTTGTACAGTAGGCACTAGGCATGATGGGTGCATCACTTCATCTGCCTCTCTTCTTACCCTGATGCACCCTGATTACAACTGCAGCTTATTCAATGCTGCTGCTAGAGTCTTAACAATAACCAAGAGAACCCAGCACATCACTCCTGTTCTTAAATATCTACACTGGTTACCAGTAAACTACAGAATCCATTTCAAAGTGCTTCTACTCGTTTATAAATCACTGTGGCATGGGGCCAAAATACCTGTCAGATCTCCTTCTTGTATCTACACCCAGCAGGGCTCTGAGATCCTTAGGAAGCAGTCAGCTGGTAGAACCCCGGGTCAGAACCAAACAGGGTGAAGCTGCTTTTAGCTACTATGCTGCACACAGATGGAATCAGCTTCCTCATGACCTCCATTGTGCCCCAACTCTAGTAACTTTTAAATCAAAATTGAAAACTTTCATGTATTCATCAGTTCATCAGAATGTTTCTTATGCTTCACCTTCTGCACTGTAACTGCTCAGCCTTTAACTTTGTCTTTTTGTTTTTTAATTCTTAAATGTGAAATCAATTTGTGTATGTTCATGCTATTCTTGCTAATGGGAAGCACATTGAATTGCCTCTGTGTATGAAATGTGCTATGCAAATAAAGCTGCCCTGCCTTTTTTATACATTTTCTTTACATACACATTTTATTTGTTTGATTGCTAAGTATATAGAGCTATTTTGTTTCAGCTATGTTGTTTTTGCTATAAGAGCTGTGTAACACTTACGTTTCTAAGTTGTGGGATAATAAAGTTTTATTCTATTCTAATATAACATTGTGCTTTAGTTCTGTTGGTCAGCTAGACATGCACATTCACAAATGAGAGGCGTGGCTTCCAGCTGTAATCACTGAAGTAGAGAGAGGGGCTTGAGGTGCAATACATTTTCTGACCTCTAGGTGGTGTACTCTGACAAAAACTCTGGATTTTTGATTTAAGGTTCATTAAACATGGCAACCATGTTGAGTCATCACCCATATTTCACCTTTCAGTAATCAGTTATTTAAAAACAAACTCATAAAAGTTATAAAACTGTTTTAAAAAGTTCTAAATTGTTCCTTGTATTCAGAAAAGCTTTTGAAATTAAAATGGAAGTTATTTAGAAGACAAGAAACAAGACACAGGGCTAAGCACAGAAATCAGATATCATGTTTGGTATCCAGATCTTAATGAAGCTGATAAAAGATGTTTTTACTTCATGGTTAAATTGTTCTAAAGGCCTTTTGGCAAGAAAACCATAAATTCAATGAATTTGTTCCATTTGAGACTTGAAGAGTACATTCATTATTGTAGCAAATCAATTAAACCCACAGAGCTGTGATCCAATCTATTATATTTTCTTTTAAATAGATTTGCTCTTCAGCTGCTCAGAAACTGACTTTCAAGATGACAAATGCACACGATAAAAACACCTTTATGGTACGACTGGAAATATTAAAATTAATCTGAACCACAAGAGGCTGCATGGTGGTGCACCGTCGTGGGTTCGAATCCCAGCTGTGGTCTTTCAGCGTGGAGTTTAAAGTTTTTTCTGCCGTGCATATATGAGTTTTCTCCGGATAATCCGATTTCCTCCCACAGACCATAAGCAAGCATGTTAGCATGACTGGAGACTCTAAATTCTCCTCAGGTGTGAGTGAGTGTGTTGTGTGTGTCCTGATGGACCAGATACCTGTCCAGGGTGTCCCTCACCTCCTGAATGTGACACCAGCTTCAAGAGATCCTACTGATGAATAAGTGGTTAAGCTAACGAGTGACTGAATTAATTAATTAAAATATGAGTTTTTCTTTACAATTAATCAACTCTGATGCTCTTATTGTGAAGTGGACAATAAACAGGTCTGGAGATGTGAAACCAAGGCTAGACTGTGCTCCCATATATCATTTCTTGTAACATTACTAACATCTGTCTTCTGATTATGTGACAGCAGATTTCAGTTCCACTCTGGCCGTATTGAGTTTTATTCCTAATAACGGCTGTGTTCTCCTTCTCTTTTCTCTCCTCCCTGCTGCTTGAAACCACAGATCACCTGGGCATAGAGTTTATGGGTAAGGAAGCTTTTCTTGTCTTGCATCTGCATGACTCACAACTGTAAACATCACAGGGTTTCATGCCGGCTCAACATCACACTGTGTGACATGCGGAACAAGCCTCCACAGTCACACCCAGCCAACGACACACTCGGATGAGTGGAGCACACATGGCGTTATTATCTCGTTTAACATGGGAGAAGAACGGCTGCGCTGAATAAAAACATCATCTCAGTAAATGTGTATCTACATGAACGCCCTTGCATGCTGCTTTGTGTCTCTTTGGAAAATTAGACATTGTCTTTATCTTTACTTTCTGCACCATTTCTATCTCCATGCCCTCTTTCTCCCTCTTGCACTATCTCACTTTCTTTCACCCACAATTGCTTATGAAGTGTCCCCTCAGAATACCAATGTGCTGCAGTCTCCTTGGAAACAGTGAGAACAGAGAGGCAGGCAGGGTGCAGGGAGGGAGTGTTTCTGATCTTGGCACTGTTAGCAAATGAATTCCTCATTAGTACATGTGTGCATGTGTGTACGTTGTTGGCAAAAGTTCAGATGTGTGTGTGTCTGCAGCCCACAGCTTCTACAAACGTTGGTTGGATGAAACTTTTCCAGTCGTGTGTTTGTGTGCCCGTGGGCTGTGATGGGTGGATGCCAGCAGCTTCACCTCGTCACTGCCAAGCTTCTCTCTGGTGTTCTTGGCTCTCCTTGCAGGCTCGCTGTCAGAAATCGTGGCTGAGGAGTACTAGTTAACGACATGCATGCTTGTTGTTAACTAAAGCTGATCATTCTCTCCGCTGGCAGCATTTGGACCTGTTCCATAAATTCATCCAGAAGAATGGCCTCCCCATGTCTGACAGTCCTCTTTCTATATTCTGATCCTTCCACTCGAACAAGCAGTTCTTGTTTCCCTACCTGACCACCGTGTTTGTGCTCAGAAGCACTGAAGCCTCCTGAGACTATGCAAACTTGGCAATGACAGATGATCTTTTGCATGGAGCTATGCTGCAGGGTTTTTCTCCCATTTATATTCAGTGAGGATTTATGTCTTTGCAACATTGTTCAGGCTGCCACATTTTCTTCACCCCGCTAACACCGCTGGTCCTGCCAACGTCCTTGCAGACATCGTGTTAGGCAGTGCATGGATAGATAACCACCTCCCACACTCAGACCGCTGTCTCTGGCTCATGAGAACGTTTCACCTGAGACAAACAAAAGTATTCAGACTGGCTGAAACTCATCATCTATAGAAGTTGTGTTAGTTTATTGGTTTTTGAATCCTAGGAAAATTCCTGATGATTGAAAGCCATTTATTTTTGTAGATTGTAATGAATACCTTTCACTCAAAATGATTTTTTTCTGTTCTATGTCTTCAAATGTTTACCTACAGTTCTAGAGTTTGAGGTTCAACTTGAAGGCACATACAGTAGAAACATCATTCAGAATCTAAACAGCATCTCCTCTGACCCTCTATGTCTCTCTCAGCTGTCGGATTCATGGTTCTCGCTCAGATCCCATCAGAGAGCAGAGACAACACACCCTTCCATAGACTTCTATCATTGTCAGCTTAAATATTCTCATTGAAAATGGAGGTTAGTAGCCTGGCAAGCCATCCTATATATGTGAATATATAGTCTGGCCACGACCCATTGACGGCTCTCAGTCGTGAGGCGGGATCTACAGTTGTCTTTCAAAATGTCAGCACGCAATTGTATAGCGCTAGGACCAATCAGAGTGACGAACAACATGACGTAATCACAGCGACGGAAAAGAGGGAGGCAGCAATGGCGTCTAACATCAATGATTTCTGTCGTTTTTGTATAAAAACATGTGAATATCAGGTGTACTGGGACATTGCACTACTTTGTTTGATAAAAATAAGAAGCCGCTAAGTATAGCAGACAGACTTACGCACGTTGGAGTCTAAATAATCCAATGTTGATGACAAAGCCGTTTCAAACGAACGTGGTTCTCGGGTTGCCGCCATGTTGCTTGGGTTCGCGGCCGCAGCGCTGACGTCATCGGCTACTCCCGCTCTGTGATTGGCCCAAAATATAGAGCGCTGTGATTGGCCCAACCAAAACTATAGCGAGCTGTGATTGGACAGCCACAGCCTGCGAGGGTTCCTATGAAGCGTGCCTAGACCAAACTCTGCAAAGGAAGAATTTGGTCTAGTTCACTAGGCTAGGAGGTTAGGGTATTTTAATCCTAAATAAAAGCCTGTAGAAAAATGAAAATTCTCTTATGTAGCCATCAGGGCTTTCTGCAGCTCACAGCTAAAGAATTGTGAGAGGCATAGATGTCTGGTTACCATGGTGACTTGTAAGAACCACTGGAAGCAGCTTTAACATTTTTCTTGATCTTGGTTCTCTTCCTTTACGCTTCGTATATGAAACATAGATCTTTTGTTTACGGGTAAATTCTTAGGAAGGTTCATTTCTAGCATTAGCTGAATGGGTGTCTTGCTCTTTTAGTCTGAATTTTTTCCAGCTGGAATGTTAAGAGCAAATTGCAGGTTATTTTTTTTTCTAATTCATATTAAATGCTGTCCAAAAAATACTATTTGAAACGTTTATTGTAGGTATTTTGTTTTAAAGTACATAACAGCACAGTTTTTCAAGTCAAAAGTGTCCTTTTTCAGCAAAGCTTCTAAAAACGCTCTTTTTCTAAATCTTAGCCTCTGACGTAACCAGAGGGAGTTCTAAGCTAGGTTCTGCCTGCAGCTCAGTGTGGAGAGTGGAGAGTTTTAGGGTAGAGAGGTCGTGTTATCGAGTCAGTGTGTGGGTTCACTAGTTTATGATTGTGTAAATTTTGATAAACTATTGTTTGTGAAGGCTGTAGAAACTCCAGCATGAGCAGACATCGAGTCCACGGGTTTCTAAATAAGTAAAACAAGCCTCTTATCTCCGTGCCTGGGGGCGTTTTGGGCAGATGGAAATACAAGATTTCACTTCTGCTTTAGCTACGAAAAACGCCCCGTCGTTGTGGTGCGCACTTCAGACCGGAGGATTACAGTCCCAGCGATGTGATGGAGTTCCTCGGATGAGAGGCTTTTAAAAATAGCCTGCAGGCTTCTCGCCAGATCGGTGTCGGTACCAACTGGTCTCCAGAGACTCGTGGCAGGGTTTAAAAAATTAACTGCAGCTTCTGGAGCCCCAATCCACATCGGAACCAGGTCAGAACCACCGCCCTGACCTCCAGAAGACATGTGCGGCTCAGCGAGCCAGTCGAGCTGGTTTCTGGGTCGGATCCAGCTCACAGCAGCCCGCATGAGCTCCAGAACCGGATGCCAGGTGCTCTCTCTCTCTCGCTCTAAACTGCTAAACTGCGCTACGTGAACGGATATTAACTAGCATGAGACCGCTGACAGACGGTCATTAGTTTATTATTGTCAAGTATTAATGTTATATTAACTGAGCGATACTATTTTAATTGTCTGCTACATGAAAGTAATCTATACAATATTGTGATGCTAGCACACGAGTTTAAGCTAACATCGTTAACTCACCAAGACACCTGCTGCTCCCCCGCTGCTTCTCCTCACATCACAGCTCAATCTCTCTGCTTTGGCCGATCGTTTCTCCCTCTGGCTTGTCTCTGCTCTCTGAGACGTGCAGCAGACTCATAATTTGATGGTTTTTGTTCACCATAAGTATAATTATAAACATTTAAAGTTTCCTCTGTGTCAGAGCCGCATTAGAATCCATATTCCTCTCTGGACTAAGCTAGCAGGACTCCCTCTGCTGACGTCACTTGATTTGGCAGAAAAAAAAACATTTTTGTCACAAAAATGACTCTAAAAGCCTAAATAATTTACGTTTGTGTAAATTTGAATTTAAAACGAGTTTCTATTATGTTTCTCTAAACATTGGTTCGAGGGAGTCTCACTGGGCTGTGGCTGTTGGTGACTGACTGCTGAGGAGTTTTTAAAATGTCCACTAGACGTTTCTTGCATGAATTTCAGGGCCTTGCTCTCATCTTACCTTGGCTGGAATTTTACACTTTTGAACATTTTTGAGAAAAAATTCCTCTCCAATCCATGAGTCATTGATCATTTCTGTAACTCCTCAGTGAGCTAAATCGGGTCAGAAAGTGTGAGACAACTTTAGCATTGACTGGTGACTGACAGAGAATCTAATATTCTGACAGATAATTTGGACATTTGTCCAAATCTCACCATTTGCTATTTTTCACCTGCACAAATATAAAAGAAGCCAATTCCAGCTGTTTTTCCTGCAGTTTTGTCACATTCCAGTGAAATGCTGGCTTAACTTTTAAGACCTTATTAAAAAATCTAGTTGCACTCAGAAAAGCTCTGGCATCCAGAAGATTAAATACATGTTTCTTTGATTAAGAGTTTAACAAACCTCTCTAATCCCACCAATGTCTAAAGACAAAATATATTCCTATATATGACTGCATAAACCTCCTTCCTCAGTTTCTGGGGTTAAAATTAGAACCGAAGCATATGAAGGTTAAGATTTCTCCACCCACTGTTTAATAAAATGGAAAATATATTCAAGAATCCTCGGCTCCAGCCTTCCCTTTATAAATCTTTCATGTATCAGGGCAAAAGGGGAGAAAATTTCACTGTTCCTCGTCATGAAGTCGTGCTGGCATCCGCCAATATTTCCTCTCCGTCTAAGATCATCGAGCTCTGATGGAAAATCTGATGGCACATCTCTGGAAATATGACTGATGATTGTAAATCAAGGCTTGGGCAACGTGCTGCAGGCAGCCATGATAACTGGGATTTTGTAGCTTATGTAGAGTTTTTGGAGGGTGTTTTTTCCTGGAATAAGTCCTTCATCAAACATGAATTAAAAGTGTTAAGCTGATACAATCTCACTAAATGGTTCGAACTCATAATGACGTCTGAGTTCATTCTTGTTCCCAAATGGCCCAAATCCACACAGCGTGGAGGGTTAGGGTTTGTTGTTTCATATACATAAACAGAGAAGAACACACTTTGCTGTTAGTCCATTATTCCTTCATCTATAAAAAATAGAAACATGTAGAAATGTCTGTCTTCTTTTACTGTCTCATCTCACTACTGAAGGACTTGTGAATTCCTAGAGTAGAGCACCTTCATGCTCACAATCACTGTTTTATATTAAAGTTTATTTAAAGGTCAACTTTACTCAAGTTTTAATATGTTTGCAGTGGTTTCTATTAGGAATGAATGCCTTTTAAGTCCAAAAGAAGAAAGTAGCTTCCGACGACAGGATCTGGGCTGTGTCCAAATCCAGGGATTGCATGCTCATGAGTACCCGTCCTCATTGGTCTCAGGAGAACGTGTTCTTCCGTGACCACTTAGACCGGATGTTAACAGCTGTGAATGTGGACGTTCTAGCCTTAAATAATAGTCCCGCCCCAACTCCTGTCACCTATAACTGCTTAAAGAAAATCTATTACAAAATATGGATCCACGATGCTGGATTATTCACGGTTAATTGTATAATTTATTTTATGATTTATGATTTACCAATTTTATGAACTGTAATGACGAACAAGAATACAAAAACACATTACAGGCCTAATGAGAATGGGAAACGCCTAAAAACACAACCACTTCAGGCTTTTACTTTTTGTACAGTCAGATTTGAATAAACTAGTCGTCCTGCTGCTCTACTGCTGTGTGTCCCGTTTCTACAGAAAAAAATCCCGCAGTGCATCACGGGAATTTTGGAGGTGAGGAGACCACGGAGACTACACCACACCCATTCTCAAAATCGGGGAAAAGAAGAACGCATTTCAAGACCGCATTCTGAGCATTCTTGGAATTTGGACGGTCTTCGACGCGGCGCTGTGACGTCACTGGTCTTAAAATCCGAACTCATGAGCACGCAACCCCTGGATTTGGACACAGCCCTGGAGTCTAACTTCCTGATACGTGGACATCTCTCCTCTGATTGGCTAACAGCAACACGACTCTACCACTGAATCTGTTTGCTCTGCAACGTTGATGTTTTATCTCCACAAATAACACAAGCCTGGGGGAGTTCTGCTGTGTGGTGGAGTTGCTAATGCTAACGGTTAGCTTCTACTAGCCCAGACGTTCTCTGCTGTTTCCTGGACGCTAAACCAACAACAGCCTTCCCCGTCGTGAGTCAAGATGGGTGAGTCCATGAATGTTAGTGACAGTGTGACGTAGATCTGTCAGGATTTTCTAATCCTAGAGTTTCACCTAGAGTCTATAAGCTGATGCAGGAGACAGGTGGAGGAGACTATTTTCATGATCAGCCTGCAGGAAACACTCAGAGTGACCCATTAGAATCAGAAATAATAATTAAAAATGGTTTTTCAGTGAAGTTGACCTTTGACTTGTCTGTAAATTGTTTTGACTGGGTTTGGACCTGAGACGACTCTGTCCTCTTGTTGTCTCCTACTTATGAAGGTGAGGTAGTTTCCATTTCACTCTCCTCAACTTTTGAGAGCTTTAGAAGTTGAATGTGTGGAGAATGCAGAGTGAGGGCCTGCACTGCTCAATGTCAAACAGGACAAACTCTAGAAGAAAGAGAAAGATGGAAAGAAGAAGAGAAATCCAATGTTTTCTATTTTTTTCTTTCCCACTGAGTGAGTTTTGAATTCCTTTGGGGGCAGCTTTGTTCTTTTCACATAAACGGGTTCTTCTGCTGCCTCCTTTTCATTCCAATGCAGAACCACATGACGGTAAAATGACCTCTTCTGCCCTGGAGAGCATCTACATCAGGTTTGGTAACATTCCAACAGACCCAAGTGGAGTTTACAACTCTATTAGATTTACAGTAGTTTCTGTTTGTTTAATGTATATGTAAACATTATGAATTATATATTTTTCAGCAGCAAAAGGGCCAAGTTGGAACTGAATTCAGTCCTGGGAGCAACAGGAGGAACCTTAAACTTCAAAATCAGGAGAAAGCACATTAGGAAAAACCAAGATATACCAAAGATTCACCAGAGAACACCGCTATTATTTTTTAACAGAGTTTAAAAAGTCAAGTTGCATTATTTATGAATCACTAACAGCACAATGCCACAAGTTGAACTCTGTGCTGTAAAACCTGGGTAAAAGTTGGGATTCAGGTTTTTCGGGACAAGAGACAGATGTAGAGTTCTTCTAAGAATTAGGATGTGGGTGGTCAGATGGATGTAGCTGTGTGATATTTGCTACTTTAACATGTTTTGATCTAATTCTATAAGCTAAAGACAAACCAGAGCATATCAGTTAGTTGAGATTAGCTACGTTAACATGCGTCAAATTTCCCTGATCCGATTCAAATCTTGGTTGATCGGAAATCCCAAATCTCTGTTTCCATGGACACTAACTGAAATGATCGGATCACTAGCAAACATGCACCAAGCATTCAATCAGATTAAATAGGTTGAGCATGTGCAGAGTTGTCTTTCCCAGAAAAAAAATTGTAAACAAACGCCATCTTGTCCGCACGTCTTTTCCCTCGCATTTTATTTTCTTATTCTCTAGCTTTGTCTGCTGCTTTTAAACTTTTCCAGCGGTTTTTGATTTGGTCGATACTTCGGTGAATTCCCGCTTCTTGCATCTTTAGATGCAGTTGAGTGTATAACTCAGCATTTCTAGCCTTTCAGCCATCGAGATGTTCAGTAACATTGAGCTCCTGTAGTGTTTCTAGTAAAAAAATAGTGTCGGCAACAGACCACTTCTGTTTACCTCCCACGATGTTGTCCACTTGTCCTGAGCAACGGCAGAAAGACGTCACGCTGAAGTTGCACACATGCGCAGTGGGAATTATTTTACTCCAACAATCTGAATGGCTGTGTACGACAAAACCACCTCTCTCAATCGGAATGAAATTTCATTCCGATTGAGAGAGGTGGTTTGTCCAATCAGAATATTCCGATTGACATGTTTACATGAAGAATTATTGATCTGATAGAGCGTTCATTCTGATTACTTGTGCCCATGTAAACGTAGCTAGTGACTTCATCCAGATAACACACACACACACACACACACACACGCACACACACACACACACGCACGCACACACACACACATGCACACACGCACGCACGCACACACACACACAGGCACACACGCACGCACACACACACGCACACACACGCGCACACACACGCACGCACACACACACACGCACGCGCACACACACGCACACACAGATGCACACACACACACGCACACACACACGCACACACACACACACACACGCACGCACACACATGCATAGAGAGAAAATAACCTTAATGAGTGCCTGCAAAAGGAAAAAGTCATAATAAATATAAATCTGCAGGTTTGCTTCTCTGCTCAATAAAGAAAAGAATAGAAAATTCTGTGACATCACAATTATTTAGCTAAATAGATTCTAAGCCTAACAGAGACTTGACTGGGCTGCAGGCAAGTTTACTCTAACTCCACAGATCTGCTCCAAAACCCCATTTCATCCACCCCCAGAATGCTGCGTTCCAGCACATGAAACGATAACGCTCGGTGCTTTGAGGCAGAAACCTGTAAATCCTATCTGCATCTGTCCTCTTCCTGCACTCCTCAAGGCATTCCTCCTGTTTATCCAGTCTTGTCAGCATCAGCTGCTCGTTGCTTTGCATGGCAGCATGGAGCTGATATCACCTCATCATTGGAATCCCATCGAAGATCTGCCTAAGCCAAATCTGATCAAATGCATTTAGAGCCATTCGGCCTGTGAACGGTCCTCTTTGGAAGGTAAAGAGGAACAAATCCTCCTGACCCTGTTCAGTTGAGGCAAATGTCATGACATCTGTGTAACCACTTAGAGCCACAGATGAGAAAATAACTGAAGTAACATTTATTTATTGACAAATGATTGTAGTAAAGCTCATAATTCTTTCAGCGCTGGAAAACATGTTAGCCTATTAAATACTCATGAAAATTACACCTAAAGAACTTTATGCCTAGTGTACAGTTAATGACTTCATTTAAATATAAACACATATTTTCATCAGTTTATTATTTCTCAGTGAGAAAAGGTAATAAAACATCACGCATCTATTTAAAGAGTTAGTTGTAAATGAAGGATTTCATATACTGTTGATTCTATATGTCCACGTCCATCTGCTGCATCTAAAGGATTTTCTGACCTCCGGTGGCCTAGTGGTATGAGTGTCCGCCCCGGGACTGGGAGATCGGGGTTTGAATCCCGGTCGGGTCATACCAAAGACTTTGAAAAAAATGGGGCCTAATGCCTCCTCGCTTGACACTCAGCACTAAGGGGTTGGATTGGGGGGTTAAACCACCAAATAGTTCCCGAGCGCGGCCACAGCTGCAGCTCACCGCTCCCCACCATGGGGATGGGTCAAATGCAGAAATGTAATTTCACCAGTGTGTGATGAATACTTGGGGCTTTAACTTTAACTCTGCAGTCAGAGACGCGAGGGCTGCACATTTCTCCAACCTGGTGTCTCAGAGCAAAGGGAATCCCAAGGTGCTGTTTAACACCATCAGCAGCATTGTCTCTCCTGCTTCACCTACAGCCTCCATTCACTCTGATGGAGATTGTGAAAACTTCCTGTTTTTCTTTGTGGACAAAGTCAATAAGCATCTCTCCTTCAGCCTCATCTGCCTCCTCCGACTCCAACCCGGCCCGTCCTCCTAGATAGCGTTGCTCCTGTTTCTTTGCCTGAGCTAACCAAACTAGTTAACTCTATGAAAACATCTGCACGCCCCCTCGACATCTTACCCTCATCTTTGTTTAAAAATGCTTTTCCCATCGTTCCCAGTGTGCTCTCTGTAATTAATGCTTCCTTGGTCTCTGGTCAGGTCCCTGCTTATTTTAAGAACGCTGTAATCCACCCGCTTCTTTAAAATCCCAATCTTGATCCATCTCTCCATAGCAGCTTCAGACCCGTCTCTAAACTACCGTTCATCTCCAAGATCTTGGAAAAGGTTGTGGCTAAACAACTCACAGCTGCTCTTGATGAACATAACATCTATGATAGTTTCCAGTCAGGTTTCCGTAGAGCTCAATCTACTGAAGCAGCTCTTCTCAGGGTCTCTATGACCTTCTGACTCACAGTGATGCAGGACACTGTTCTGTTCTGGTTCTGCTGGACCTGACTGCAGCCTTTAACACTGTTGACCATCACCTGCTGCTGGATAGGCTGAGACTGGGTAGGCCTATCAGGAACTGCTCTGGAGTGGTTCTCCTCTTATCTGTCAGAGGCCATCTCCAAGTTTCGATCCTCCACCACCTCCCTCACCCATGGTGTCCCACAAGGTTCTGTGCTGGGCCCTCTACTCTTCCTCCTTTATCTGCTCCCTCTCCAGCACATGCTGAGCTCTTTTAAAGGAATCTCCTACCATCTTTATGCAGATGACATCCAACTGTACATCTCCTTTAAGCCCCATGAGATGTCTAAGCTGCAGCTGTTGCACAGCTGCTTAGACTCTATTAAAACCTGGATGGCTGGGAACTTTCTACAGCTGAATGAAGACAAGACTGAGATCCTCATCTGTGCTCCAGACAAGCTGGTTCCCAAAGTCAGAGACTCTCTTGGTCAGCTTGCTTCTCACACCAAACCCTCTGTCAGGAATCTTGGTGTGACCTTTGATCCAGCTCTCACCCTGGATTCTCATGTCAGTTCTCTTGTTCGCTCTTCCTTATTCCATCTCAGGAACATTGCTAAGCTGAGTCCCATTCTGTCCCGCTCTGAACTGGAGATGCTTCTCCACACCTTCATCTCCTCACACTTAACTACTGCAACTGACTTTTCACTTGTCTGAGCAGAACCTCCCTGAAGCGTCTACAGGTGGTCCAGAATGGCTGTGCTAGGCTGCTGACCAAGTCCTCCAAACACACCCACGTCACCCCGCTCCTCTTCCAGCTTCACTGGCTGCTGGCTAACTTCAGGGTTCATTTCCAGATCCTGGTTCTGGTTTTTAGGGCCTTACATGGACAAGCACCATCATACATTGGTGATCTTCTCAGTCCCTACACCCCCAGCAGGTCCCAGAGGTCCAGTGATCAAAGCCTACTGGTTGTGCAGCACCAGGCTAAAGACCAAAGGTGACAGATCATTTGCTGTTGTGGCCCCCAGACTCTGGAACTCTGCCCCTGAGCCTGAGATCAGTGGACTCAGTGGTCTCCTTTAGAAACGCACCTGTTCAGGTGGCTTTGGTGGGACCTCCTGTTGATTCTTCATCACTACCTTCTTTTCATGCTGCTTTTTCTACCAATTCTGTCTGAAAATTCTGAAACACCGAGAATGAACAGCGGTCAATGAAGGAACTATTGGTGTTTGGAACTATCAGGACCTCCATGGCCCACATGACTTCCACATTCCATTCTTTCTATTGAAGCCTATGGGAACTCTGTATCTTAAAGGTGCTCCCTTAACTAGTGTAGGCCGATTTTCACTCTGGTTTTAGCTCTTTGCTTCGCCTCCAAAGACATTACTCTCTTACTTTTACTTCTAGGCTCCGCCATGATGCCAACTAAGAAAGCAAAATTCTTCTTCTTGTGCTTTTCATTGATGGTCAGCAAACTGAAAAGCTAACTACTAGCCTTTATATTAGCTACTGGCACAGTAAACAGTTGTAGCTGTAAAGCAGGTTTCCACAGGTGCTGACCTGAACACAAAAGTTGTTAAGTGCAGTTTCTGGTCAGCAGAGGGCAGCAGAGTGCTGTCCAATGTGAAGTTGCTCAAGTTTCTGGCTCAAGAACCACTGAAACCAGTTTGAAAGCAATAACTTAAAAGTATTTTGTGTTGCGTTAAAGATTCAGTCCAACTCAATTTCATCTGCAGTTCAAAACATGCCTCAATTTTATTCAGTGAAAAAATAAATAAATACTAGAAAAATCTGAAGAATTCCAAAGGGTGCCAACACAATTACTTCCCACAATTTATGGCATCAAAACGGGCTCATTTACACAAGATTATTTCACACAAGAAGTCTTCCCATAACTTGCTTCTCCAACATTTCCTGAAAACAACAAAAATGCTGAATGTAAAACAGGTTTCATCCAATATTATTGCTAATTTATTAAACCCAAGTTTACACACTCCTACAGAACTGACTCAGTGGTTGAATTAGTGGACTTTAAGCTCTTAAAATCAGGTGTGCAGGAGCAAGGATAGCAGATCTTGAGGACCAGGATTGGAGATATATAATCAGTAATTAAATTTAACAAATCAGCATAATGAACTGAACTCCATGTTACTGAGATCTGTGAGAATCCGCACGCATTCACTTTCAAGTTAAAATTAGCTAAATAAAAATGGATGTGATCTGACAAAGATGCCGTGTAATTTAGAATTTAGCTAAGGCTAACCTTGCTAGCCGCTAACAAGAAGCACACGCTGCTCAATCACATTGAATAACTCAGACAAAAACAAAACTTTTAACTGCATAAACGGTAAATGAACAGAAAAAATTAACTTACTGCATGGGTGGTCTGCCCAACGCAGGTAGGCTCACCATTCCGCAATGTCGATGTGCTAACCATGGTGCTACTGCTAACAACAGAAACACGACCTGGGCGGAAATGACGTCAAACCTACGCGCTTTCACCCAGCTGTCATTCATTTCCCATGCAGCCAATGAGCCCAAAGCCCGCCCACCATGTAAAATGCAGAACTGGAAACGTAAACTCAGGCCTGAGAGCAGAGGAGGAAGAGAAATGTAAACTCAGCCACAACTTTTTTTTCATTTAGTTTTCCCTAATGAAAGTTGGTTTTGGTTGCAGTTTTAGGTTTACAGTCATATTTATCTTTTTGTATTTACTTTTTTATTTACAATCAATTTTTTCAATTTATTTGAATTTACAATTTAATTTTTTGAGTTTACATGGAGCTGAGTCGTTTTGATGCCATACAATCCTTGTATCAAGTTTATTAAAACTTAAGCTGATACAAGATGTCTAAACTTTGATAAATTAACTCTACACCAAGTGTAAAGGCAAGAAAGCCCAAAGGAAATGTTAAAGCTGCTGCCAGTGGATCATTAAGGTCAGAATGGTAACGTTTCTCTCTCCCAGACAGTAAATCTAATGAGATGCTTACATGACTACAGACTAAAAATGAAGCCTATGGGACAAACAGCTGTTTGAACTGTGTGCAGCAGAAGGCACTGACTGATTGTAACATATATCATTTTGTGTGTCTATACCATTTTATATAGAGGATATAGCAGGTTTAAAAGACCATTCTCTTCATGGTGTGAAGAGAATAATCTAAGGTAGTGTAACTGAAGTCTATGCAAGTCTATGGTGTGCACTCTTTTGCCCTCTGAAGGGATTTGTTTTTGTTTCTTCACAACTATGGTGCTTAAAATAGATAATACTTATGACAGATTCACAAACATGATAGCAAAACAGGTGCTTCAGTATTTATGCATTGGCACCATTAATAAAACTCAGATTTTCAACCTATACTTTTTGTTCAAACATCACTGAATGCAACTCCACTGGATAAAATGGAATCTCCACAACAGACGTTTGAAGCCTCGGCGCTTGCCAGCAGTCTGACTTGTCCTGTTGCCTCAGACATTAGGAAAATGCTTTAGTGACTCAAAATTGCGCCCTGATTATCATTTTATAGATGTTATCAGCTATTCAGTGTGATTTATTCATGAGCATGAGATATTCTGGGGAAGCTGAGAGCAAAGCTGAGTCAAGCCTCATGGATTTAACTTAAAACACGGTCCAAAATTTTAGACTGAAGACTCTAATCATGGATTCCCTAACTGCTCCACTGCCAAGTGTGTTTTATCTTTATTTGTTAATGTTAACTGGTTCTGTTTGTGTGAACTCCACCTGAAGCACCTTTACTGGGACTTAACTTGCCTGAGAGTCATTCTGTCACAAAGCCATCTCACTCCATCACCGGTGTGATTATCTGTGAGGCGTGTGTGCTTCATTTCATACTCTAGGTGTATGTTTTCCCCAAGAACCAGAGGCTGATAATTATTCCTCACTGCAAAGATTTGAAGTGTTTTTTCTCCGTGTTACTCCATCACCTCCTGACTGCCTGTTCCTCCTGTTAGGAGCATATTCCTGCTGTTTATCAGCATGTATGAGAATGCAGCAGCGCCTTTACATTACAGCTGCTATCACCTTTGGTGTTAAATATTAATCTAGTTCTCTCTGAAGCTGCTGTGAATGAGGGACCAGCAGGCCTGTGCAGAGCAGATCTGGGGGTTTGAAGTGGGAATAAATAGGAGATGTGACCCCGAGGCCTCACAGATGGAACCAGAACAAGCTTTCTGTCTCTTAAGCAGAATGATTTATTCACATCAGGAGCGTGTGTGCAGCAGGTGTGTGCAAACAAGAGGGCAGCTCAAGCGCTGCCTGACCTTCACATCATTAACCTCACACCGAGCATGCTTTATGGGTAAGATGAAAAGTCACTCTGTCTGATTTAGGGAACTCTGGCTCACTAATTCAGCCACAATGAGCTTCTTTCTGTGGGTACGTAGGTGGATTATGGAGCCTTATTTGTGAGCCTACTTGTGATATTCTCACTTAAAGCAACAAGTGTTCTTCAGTGAGAATTTTAAAATTAGTCCCTGATGTTCTCTTGATTCTGTCTTCTTTCTTTCATAACCACTTTGTAAGCCTTGTCAAACGAACCACTTTAAAGATCTGCACTTTTTTTCTGGTACTGGGACTGAAATGGAGTTTTCAGCCATTTTACGGTGTGTTTCTGCGTAAACCTTGTAAGGAATCCCTATTTTGACCATTGTAGAGAGCTTCCTGAATGGCCTCTGGTCATAGAAACTGTTCACTTAGACCACCGTTACTTACAGACTTATGGACATGGAATCATATTGTCATGTAAATAATTATGAAACAAAGTGCTTTACTTCCAGTTCATCAAGCAGTGAAATCCTATAAGAATTCCCAAATATTTAATTTAAAATTGTACATAGTCAGAATTAGTAGCAGAAGCTCATGGACCCTTGCTTAAAGGTGCGTGAAGTAAGAAGTCAGTTCAATTCAGTTTATTTGTACAGCTTTTTTTACTTGTTGCTCCATTAGTGCAAGTAAAAATGACACCATGAGAAAATGTGTTTTAGCTGGGTAAACACCTTCCTCAGTAGAAATGAATGCACTGGGGGCGAATAGAGACCCATCAAAGATGGCGGACAGCCACTACAGCAGCACCAGTCCACGAGGCGTCTACGTATATACGGCTGTGGGTAGCACAGCGCAAACATCTTTCTCTAGAAGAAAGGCTTTTAGCGCTTCTTCTTGTTGTGGTTTTAAAGACATGACCAAGTCATTTAGAACAGAGGAAGGAGCCGCAGCGAGCTCCGCTTCAGAAGCCATCTTTGTTGTTTATGAGAAACTGAGCGTCACGGTGTGTGACGTACGCTGCTCAGCGCTGATTGGCTCGGTGAGCGCTCTCAGGGGGTGGGGTTATTTGAATGGGAGCGTTACCAGACCAGTTCACTGTGTAGAATAGACAGAGGGCAAGTCTGGCACTCCAGGCTAGAAGTGTTGGGACATAGAAGGCGGTGCGCGCTAAATAAGTTTGGGAACAGCTGCTCTAACCCTAATACTAATTAAGGAAGCATGTAAACTTTGAAAGAAAAAGTAAACTATTAGCTGATATTTTGACACTTCATAGGCTACAAGCATATTTGAGCAGCTTGAATGAGAAAGCTCCTGGTGTCATGGCAACTAGTGGCAACTCTTCTAATGTTGGCTGGAAATGAATTTAAATTTTCTTTACTTTAATCAATGTCATGCATCTTTGACATTAACATTTCACCACCAATAAATATGCAATCAGTCAAACAAATTTAATCAGAAAACAGACAGTTGTATGTGGACGTGAGATGGAAAAGAAACCAGTGAATAAAGTATTTATTCTACACAACCTGTTCACCTTGAGTTATAATGTAATATTGGCGATGGATAAACTGAGTTCTTATTTTTTTCTTCTATAAATGTGAACATTTTCAGTCAACAATTAGAATGGAGGTACAAACAGACAGACCAGTGGGATCGTAAGATAAATGATATATCATTATTGGGGTTTATTGCTAATATGGTATAGCTAGATGCAAAAAGTAAAAACATTTGTTTGTTTATTTCTTTGTTGTAATGATATTTCCTGTTTTTAAATCTCCCCCACTGCCAAGACACGTCGTAGCGACGTCTTTTCCAGGTCATTTCTGCACGTCCAGTTATGGTCCCCTGTAAGTGCAGCCAGATGGCGTCTTTTTCATGACGTCTCCTGCACGTCCTGTTTTGACGTCCTTAGGACTGGAGCACAGGGTGGTCTTTTATTGTGGGCAGTCTAAGGCACACCTGGACATTATTCATGCTGTCTAATCAGCCCCTTGATATGCCACACCTGTGAGGTGGGATGGATTATCTTGGTGAAGGAAAAGTGCTCACTAACACACATGTAGACAGATTTCACAACAGTATGTGAGAGTCATGGGTGTTTTGTGCATGTGGACAAAGTTTCAGATGTTTGAGTTCAGCCCATGAAAAATGGGAGCAAAAACAAAAGTGTTGCGTTTAAATTTTTGTTCAGTGTAGAATATGATAGATAGATAGATGATAGATAGATGATAGATAGATAGATAGATGATAGATAGATGATAGATAGATAGATAGATAGATAGATAGATAGATAGATAGATAGATAGATAGATAGATAGATAGATAGATAGATAGATAGATAGATAGATAGATAGATAGATAGATAGATAGATAGATATTTTATATTGTATGATGATAACGTATGATGGTGCTTGTCCATGTAAGGCCCTAAAATCAGAACCAGGATCTTGAAATGAACCCTGAAGTTTATTCTTTGCACTTTGCTAGCTAAATGCTCGTGATAATATTGTAGCTTAGCCATGAGGTCAGTATGGTTGGTCCTATTTCAAATGTTTCATTACCAAACCACCCAGATGTGTGTGTGGACCCTGCATCATGAATATGGTGCCATAATTTTCCTTCTTGCTCCATCCAGGGCCTTGATGTGCTCCTACCATGATAATAAACCACCACCATCTTTCTACTGAGAATTGTTCCTGCTCCAAACCACCATGGACTTGTCTCGCTTAAAGGAGAGCCAACTGTATTTTTAGTATGTTCATGTAGGCCTTGCCAAACCCCAGCAAAGACCAGCCATGGTTCAGCTGAATTTTCTTTTTTAGCAGAGCAGGGTTTTTGTTTTGTTTTTTTGCAAAAATGCACAAAGGCATTTGAAGGCATCGCTTCATATTTGGATACTCTCACAAAATCTGAATCAAAGAAAGGAATAGAATCAATAAACTGTGTGAGAACTGACACATCACTAATTTAAAGTGTGTATAAATGTGTGTAAATCTAAAAACCAAGGCAAATTTTTAAAATCATAGATCAATCCATCACAGAGTCTGCCAGAGCAGGGCGGGTCTCTCCTCTGAAGGAAGAAACTCAGGCTGCTGCAGGGGGAGATGCTTTATCTAACAGAACACTCTGGGCTCAGGTGTAACTTCTGCCACTAATTGCCCTTTACACACACCTGCAAAAGAAACAGACAACTAAAGCCACAACAGCAGATATGGTTTTGCTTCTAGGACATGATCTAAGTTCAGATCAGTGAAAAAATAACAGTGTTTGCTCAAACAAATTTATAATAGCTGATGTAGAGCACAAATGTTGAGGTTGAGAAGATTGTAAAATGACTTATCAACCCAACTGTCAGTCTGGTGAGGAGCTAGTGCAGGAAGCGATTCAGCGATGAAGAGTGGGTGTGATGTGTGCATGAGAGCAACCCTCACAGGCTCCACAAATTGGCACTCTGTCATCACAACTTTGACAACTGCTGGATGAGACTCGTGCTGAAGGAGCCTTGGAAACTTTTGACATTTCCTGCAAGCTCACATTTACATTCCACTGATGATGGGTACAGAAATATGAGACACTGCTAAAATTATTTATGATGTGTAAATATAGTGGAGATATTTGATGATGTATCCATCCAAAATCTGCACTGAGACAAATGCATCAACCAGATCAGATAATAACGACGTGCAAGGTATTTTTCTGGTTTCACTTGGATTTGGATTTATTTGTTTATTTATGGTACTTGGGTGTTATCTAGGTTACTCAATATTTTACATCAATAAGTGACAGAATTTTAAAAAATCTCACCTCTGGCTGAACTCACATTTCCAGCACCAGTGTCACAGATGTCAAACAGGGTATGGATGAGCCGACGACAAACTCTTCTATTCAAACACACACACACACACACACACACACACACACACATATATATATATATATATATATATATATACATATATATTGTTCCTATTTATTTGGGAATTTAAAAATATGTTTAAATAAAAATGTTGGCTATCGTAACACGGTTCATGTTGCAAAAATCTACCAGAGTCACAAAATGGGAATTTATTCATGCCTTCTTTTTCCACCCACTCACTCTCAATCTGTCCCTGGACCTCACTTCCAGCCAGAGTCATTCCCAGGCCAACAATGGGGTGCAATCGCCAGGAATTGTGGGTCTGCATCGAGGTTCTCCCTGTTGAACGTCTGAAACAGGTTTCATGGAAATATATCCAGGAGGCATCATTACCAAATACCTAAACCTGCCCTCAGAGTGAAGAAAGGGGGACTCTACTTTGAGCTTCATCCTTGCTGCAGACGTTACTCCGAATTCATTCTAGCCTCACTTGTAAACTGTGCCTCCCCCATAACTAGAGGTTTGTGGGTTCAAGTCCTGTCTGTTGTGGCCGTTGTGTCCTTGGGCAAGACACTTCACCCTGTAGTTGTCAGAGGTAACGGTGGCTAGTGCTCGGCAGCCTCACTTCTATCAGTGCGCCCCAGGGCAGCTGTGGCTACAGCTCATCACCACCAGTGCATGAATTTGTGTGTGCTTGGGCGAATTACTTGTATTGTAAAGCACCTTGGGGGGTTGCAGAGCCCTAGATGGTGCTATATCAAATACAGGCCTTTTACATTTACCACCCAGACCAGAAGTTTATTTCCAATCTGGAGTTAGAAATTCACCCTGTTTCAGTTGATTACCATGGCTTCAGGCTCTGACGTGAGGATCTTGATCTCAGATGTCAACGGCCAGTGTTTAAAGCTCCTGAATCAACAAGGCCAAGAGGACCACAGTTTTTGCCTAAAGCCGGCATGCTGCCCTAATCCGCATCAAACTAGAGACCCTGTGTGTCTTGGTTGTGTCTAGAAATTCCATCCACATATTTTGCAAACAGAACTGGTAATAAATGCAACCCTGGTGGAGTCAAACACTTCCTAGACATGAGTCTGACTTCTTAACAGTGCTCATTCCTGCTGTACAGAGACCCAAGGGTCCTTAGTGGTTAGCTTAAAACGCTGCAGTCCTGAGGAGG
>SSNS01000133.1:824634-839634 GCA_006937985.1 Aphyosemion australe | reverse complement strand
GAACTGGTCTTCTCGTCATAAATTATTAAAAAAGACAGAAAAAATAATGCAACACAGGTTTTAATTTGAAATATACCAGATGCACCTCGCTGAACACGTCATGGCTCGTAATTTTTAACTTCATGCAGCATCTGAAAAAAATAGACTGCATGCAGGAACTTTCTGGTGCTCCTGATCCAGATCCGCACCACAGCTGGTGTGACTGCTCTGGTGGACTCAGTGAGTTCTGGTGTTTGCAGAAGCTGTACAGAAACCAGACAGCGTCCATACTCGGTGTGAATGAGTCGTCAGTCTGTCAGCCTGCCCAGCTGTTTCCCTTTTACCTGAGTCTCGTCTGCCTGTTCCCTTCCCAGGTGTCTCCACCGGCCTCTGATCCATGTTCACTTGTTCACATCTCTCCACTCCTTTCCCTGTGTGTGTATATATAGGTCCCTCTGCTCATTGTTGGTTACTGATTCCCTCCATTGATGTCATTCACGTCATTACCTGTTCTGCCACAATCCCTATAAGCGTTTTATGTCCTGTCAATAAAAATATGTTCTTTAACATTCCCATGGTCTGATCTGCACTTGGTTCCTCCTTCAACATAACCTCTTTCTTATGACAAAAGCAGCAGAGATTCATTTTCTCAAAACATCCAATTATTGTCAAATAGATTGGGAATGTGTGTATTATCACCATTAAGTCGAGCCAGGATCTTGGTTTGGTTATTTGTGGTTGTTGTTTTCTGCTAGAGTATCCACTGGAGCCAACTCATAGAGAATATTCATCTTAATCACAACAACGTAAAACCCCCGACGTCCATCAGCTTCATGGTTTTTGAAGGTCTGAGCATTGCAGAATAAAGTCTGACTGATCGCCTATTAATGCATCTGAAGGCAACTGTGATTTACTTGTTCGGAACAAACAAGACAGCCTCCATTTTTCTCCACTAATGGTGCCCCTCTGTGCCATAACTCTTCGTGTTTCCAAGTGTTCGAGCTTCATTACATGTGGCATCCATTTCAAAAGCAATGTCTGGTGTCTATCGGACCATTACTCGATGTGGTAGAGCTGATAAAATGGGCTGTGCGGTAACTAGGAATAGCAGGTGCTGTGGGAGAGTTCTAAATATGTGGGTTTTTTATTTTAAATGAGTTTTTTAGTTGCTGTTTTATTTTAGTTTTGTTTACCACAAAAGTAATTACTGCTGAAAGGAATCGTGGCAAACACAGAAAGCTCCAGAGAGCCGTTTGCTCAATAACTGGTTGTTTGATGATTTAAATGGCTGTTTGGGTGTTTTAGACAAACACATTAGAAATTAAAAGTGGATAAGAACAAATCTCAAAACCACATTTAACTCAGTGTAACAGCAACTCTGCGGCGTTGTTTAGTATCAACTCCTCCTCTATGAATAATGATAGAGGGATCAGAAAGTGATTTCTGTTCCTTCCTTTATGTCTCAGACACTGCTGCTGACAGACATGTAGAACATCTATGCCCTTATTTCCCCAGAGTGTGTTGTTCAAACATTAATATGGCATCTTCTTCTGTTTTGTTTCTCCACAGAGAGCAAAGTTGTGTACAAGAGACAGGTGCTGTCAATCACATCCATCGCCATGGCAATCAGCCTCCTGGGAACACTGTGCATGGCTCTCTACTGCCGCAACAAGTACGAGGATAAACACACCAAACACACACACGTACAACGCAGACCACTTCTAGAGTAGGTTTGTGAAGGGGCGGGTTCTGCGGATCCGCTGGGCCTCGCACAAGCAGCTGCAGCCTAGCATCATTTCTTATTGGTGGTAACAAAACAAAGCAGGTTTAAAGTCAAGATCTGCACATGCATGAGCACTGCTGCTACAATGGCATCCAGAAGATTGGACTGGCTTTAAATCAATCCTCCAGCAGAGCAGAAGTTTGTTTTTATTTGAGGAAAGCACAGAAAGATTGAGTTAAACTTTACAGCTACTGTGTGTCTTTAGTTTAAAGGGATATTCCACCCAAAATTGAAATTTTGTCTGTTGACATATTTGGAAATGAATGGCAAGTAGCATGCTAGTACCTGCCATTCACTTCCATTGTTTATGCTAAGCTAAAGCAGATGGACTGCTGCCAGATCAGGAGAATTACTGTGCTGGTTATAAAATGTTTTTCCAACTTATCTAACTCTGGGAAATATGTCAAGAGACAAAATTTCAATTTTGGGTGGAATATCCCTTTAAAAATACAGCATATTCCTTCTGTTGGAGGATGAAAAGTGCCGTGGCCTGAGCACTGAAGCACTGTAGCCTTGAAAAAGCCTCTCTCAGGAAAGGTGTGGTGCGTACCAGGAAGAAACTAACAAATGTCCTCACACAACAATGGCTTTAGCAACATGAGACAGAAAGTCCCGCCCAAGTTGGCGTTTACTGGACTGGTGTGTTTGATATATTTTATGGTTTTAATCAATCACAGTTGAAGTTTTATGGTTTTTGAGATATTTTAGAAGGAAATGTTGCATCAGAGTGTGATGATGTCATGCACTCCAGCTGCAAACTAATGACATCAAACTGAAGACATTTTTGTCCTCTTTCACACAACCTGTCTCTCACTTCTTTTGGAGTTAGGCTTTTCAAACAAACTGCCCCTGAATGCAGGGTAGAGACAGTCAAAGTCTCATTGACCACCATTGTATCTGAGCTCAGAAGAGATGGGTCATATCTTCTACATAAAACACAGTAAACCTGTATAAACGAGCATATCTGTAAAGCAGACCCTTATTCGGCTTGTAGTTAACCCTAACCCTGTAGTATTCATACAGTGATTGTTTATTTGAGGTTAACTTTGTTATTTTAACTTTCACAGTTCAACAATTTAAACCAAATGTTGGCGAATGATTTTTAGATTAGATCTTGGCACAGATCAAAACATGGAGGTAACTGAGTTGGTAATGCAGTGCAAGTCTGTGACACAAGTTGAGACTTTAGGAGGCGTCCCTCTCTGGTATTTGGGAAGCTCATTGTCTAAACACACATCATCACCTAAAGGTCAGCCCATATGGGTCCAGCTCTGCCTCTCCATCTTTAGCCTCCTCTGTCTGGATGTTTGCATTGTTCTTTAGTTCAGAGATTCAAATATTTGAGGCGTAATTACTGTATGGATCATCTCATGTATATTTCTGTGTGAGAATCTGAAAAAGATGGGTGAAACATCTGGTATGTAGCAGCCGTCTGTCATTCAGGGTAAAGGAGCTGTGCAGCAGGCTGTGATAAATGGCACAGTAATTCCATAGGCTTTCCACTGTAATATAATGATGTGAGTGAGTGAGCAGCCTGACAACAAGATAATCGGATCAAGACATGATGGACAGGCGCTTCCAATGAATCCATAATTGAGTCAGGGAACTTGCTTGTTCAGTTGAGAAGATGCACGCTGATCTGCAGGAGGGAGGAAGTGTTCGTGCAGATTTGAGTGACCTGAATAACGATGAAGTCAAAGGTTTTCTCACACAGAGAGGGAAAGATTCTGACTGGAATTTGGCTGAACAAAAGACAAATTATTCCTCACTTCATTCTGTTCTCCGTGCTCTTTATTTGTAGTGTGTTTGTAAAGATTTACTAATTATCGTTCCCTTTGTACATCTGCCAAATCATGCACAATGAGTTCAGTGCTCTTACTGTAGTGTTTGTATTTCATTTAGTCCTCCACAGTCTGCAGTTTGTAAACATTTATGTGGAAATAAACCCCACAAATAATCACAAAAATCACATTTTCCAGGAATCTTTTATTTCTTTAAAAAGTTTGTTATAATTAAGATTTCCTGAATGGAACGAAGTATAACAGCAGGTTACTGAGAATTCAAGAAGTTTACCAAACGCATGAGATCAGGCTGATGATGTGCAAACATCCATACTCAGGAACTCTACAGGTTTAAAAATGATGCTCAATGTTTTTCATTCTACCTCGCGTTATTTATGGGTGCTAAAGTATGAAGAAGATCTAATAATAATAATAATAATAATAATAATGTTATTCTTAAAAAGAAGCCAATGGACCCTGTGCACGAAAAAATGCTAATTTCCGGGTTCTGACCGAAAGTACAGGTTAGTTATTTCTGGCTAGTATTAAAGCAACATTCCGCAACTTTTACACCTTAAAATTATGCTTTTTTGTAAAGTTTTTGCATCATAGTATTATCTATTATGTTCATCTTCATACCTGTGATAGTGTTGGGGGTCCCACGTCTGTTTACTGCGCTATACAGTTTTTGTGCTTCGGGTAGCCGCAGGATGTACTGACTGGGTGTTGTTTTACGGCAGTATATGGCAAGCCAAAGGGAACGCGCGCATTGACGCCAAAGGGGGCAATAACTCACGTGACTTGGCGAACATAATGCGAAATTAGAACGCACATTTTTTTTATCTCTTTGGCTTGCCATAATTGTATAACATAGACTCGCTGTAGCAGTGGCAGATTCACCAAAGAAAGCTAGAAATCCCTTATCAGAGGAATCTAGGAAAAGAAAAGGAGAACGTGATAGAGCAAGAGCAAAGACCAGAGTTATTATTGGTTATTATTTTCCTTGCTGGACAGCTCTTTTAGAAAGAACAGCATGAACTATGGACTCTGACCTAGCCGTGCTGCTAATGGCTAGGTAAGTAATAAATGATTTCACCAGGGTTATTGTGTTTGGTCGGGCATAAAGTTGTTATACAGTCCTGATAAAACTATTTATTCAATGTGTGGAGGTGGAAAAGTTTGTTTTTGTTGTTTTGCCTGACATTAGGAATGTAAACATGCCTCTTATGCCCCAGAGAGAGATTTAATGTTACGACAGTGACGTTACACAGCAAGCCTCTAGAGGGCGACAGAGACCATATAACTGCAAAGTTGCGGAATGCTGCTTTAAGCTAATGAAAATATGTGGTAAATGAGAGGATACATTATTATATTTAATTGTAAAATATTGCTATGATTGGCATGTCTGTGTTGGTGTGTGTGTGAGTGTGTGTGTGCGTGCGTGCGTGCGTGCGTGCGTGTGTGTGTGTGTGTGTGCGTGCGTGTGTGTGTGTATTAACCTACTCCCCACCCCCTTGATCAAAAATGAATGAAAGTGAAGTGAAATAGCTGCTAGAAAACAGGTGAATAACAGAGCATCTGATTTGTGTTTCTACTTAATCACATAAGTGTATACGCCGATCGTAGACGGATATTTCTTGGACTTCAAATAGCACCAAAGTTCTCTGGGTGAGTAAATGAACATATTGAGTAGTAGAAATAAGGTCCAAGTAGCAAAAACTGTAGCTACTGTTTAATAATAATACAACGTGTTTGTCACGCCCCTCTTAGTCAAGTTCGTACTAGTTAGCACAGCTGCGTTGTGTACTCACCTTCATAGTTGTGCACATACTGGGATATATACGTTTGCTTTGTGGAGCAGATGAAAAAATGTCGACAATACGATGAACGTCATCGACTGAAATTTTCGGGAAATTCCCAAGGGATCTGAAAAGTACAGTTCACTGCCATGTTGACATTACTGTGAAGGGGACAGGAAGTAGCACAGCTCTCCAGAGTTCATCAACCAGAACTAGCGTTTGCTATCGTGCACAGGGTCCATTCAAAATGATGCAGTTCAATAAATGACCACTAGAGGCTCTCTCTAACAGGGGTGTCAGATTATTACATTTTCAGTTTTAAACTCTACTTTTCAGAGAATGACCATTATCGTAAGCTACCAAATGATGTCACAAAGGTCCCTGCAAACATCCAAACTGTTGACAGCTTCAATAACCTTCCATGAGCTAACCACACAAATAGCCCAAAGAAAGTTATCAATCAAAATAGAGCAGGTCAGACACACAGCTGATGGAAAATGGCTGCAAATGCATTCATACTGAACATTTACCTCATCTTTTATATCGAGCTTACACACAATTATCTGATAGATGTACTGATTTTCTCCTCCTTTAAGGTTCTTTTGTGGAATTCATTCAAGTGTTTACCAGCAGTTTTTTACTCATCATGTAAAGTTTGACTCAGAAGCATTTTAGTATTTTGTCAAGTGTTCATTTTACAGGAACATTTGAACCATTTTGAAGTGTGTTTCTCTTCTTTACACACAAATTAATCACAAAATGTTAACCACGTATTATTTTCTTTGAATTCATACTTTCCATCTGGCAATTAGCTTTCTGCAATAATATTTTAAAACAAAAAGCAACACGTTCTTGCAACTTTAGCCCATGTTCATGCACAGATCAGGTAGATTTTCTATATTTTAATGGGAAGCTTTTGCATTTAAGTCATAAATTTAACTTTGTGCATCAGCTGCTGCACCCTGGAAAAAATAGAAGCAGTGTTTAGGATATGGTGCTGAGCAAACTGGAGATCTGAGAAAGTGAAAATTCTGTTGTTCTGCAAAGAAAGGTTCGATTAAAAAAACTGGGTCCTTTTAAGTGTGTCGGTGTAAAAGTCCTAAATTACCAAAACACTTTGGTCTTAACTCCCATCAGACTAGCCGTTAGCTCATCAGTCATTAGGAGATAAACCCTGTTTCTCAGAGCAGAGGCTGTTCAGGACACTCTCTACAGTAAACATGGGGAATAAAAGGTTTAAAGAGCGACTGAGGTGTTGGAGGAGAAGCAGGACCACTCAGCATCACAACAAGATGGTAACTCTGTTACTGAACATCTTAAACTACTCTCAGACATTCTGGGAGATGTTTCAATAAAAGTCTCCTGCAGACTCTGAATTATTCAGGAAGTGACTGAAAATCATGGCAGAGTAAAGAATCTGTAACCTAAAGGTTTCTGATGCTATATTTTATTCAAAGTTCCATAAAATTCCTTTAAATGTATTATAATCCAGAATGGATATAATATTGACTAATGTGCAGCTCACTTTTTTAATTTTGTGGAGACGTTTTAGTAGACGTACGAGAGGCTCCTGTTTGCCTGAGGACCTGCGCCGCATCTCTCCATCTCCTCCCTTTAATAGCACTCTCTGATTAGATTAACTCGTGTGATAAGAGGCATAATTAACTCTATTTAACAAGTGGGATCAAATGATAGCTGTTTTCCATTATTAGGGGCAACATGACGTGTGAAATGACATTTCTTGCAAAGTAGAAAATAGCTTTCGTTACAGAATTTCTCCGCTCAAGTGGTGCTTCTAGCTGCAGGAGATCAGATGGCTATAAAATGGGCATCAACTTTGTTCCAATAACTTTTGTTCTGTGCTGCTATCTCATTAAATGAACTGAACGTGACAATTTAAACACATAAATATTGGTGTTGGCTGCAAAACACAATGTCATAAAGAGCAAGGCTCTGCTTTTGGATGCCAAGATGAGGGTTGAGAACAATAATTGTGACCTCCACTATCAGGTACAGTGCTATGCCTTCTTCTAAGGAAATATAATTAACGTACCACAGAGGTGCGAAGTAGCAGCTTACCATGAGGCTGTTTGCAAACACTTCATTACACTACTGTCATGCAGCAGAAGGTCTCTGAGCGGGAACTGTAAAGGCTTTATCTGCTGTATCTGATAATGAGCATACCTCTGGTACAACATAATGAAGTCGTGATACAAGGGTTTTTGTGATTTTCCTCCAGGACCATCTAATTGCACAAGCTTGGGCAACTAGTCTCATAATAATTAAGAGCATCGCACCGGTCAGAGCAACAAACCAGAGCAGCGTTTTTCTGCTGAACAGAAGGAATCAGATTACACCCTTCTGCACCACAAGTTCTAATTATTTCACATCTTTGTGCATGATTCACTCTTGACCCTTTTTCACGAGGTCAGCTTTGTGTTTGTGTTAAATTAGGGTCAAACTAATCTGATAGTTGGGCAGTAATGCTGGTGTATCAGTATGAAACCCCAGAACCCTGATTCAACCAGTGCCATTCATCACAAACCAGTACATCTTTCACAGATGGGCACAAACAGCTAAACGTCTGCTTTGTGATCATTAGAGCTAAAACTGAATCTCTATGTTTTCATCTACAAATGGTTTAACGAGTGTTAAGAGAACCAAGATCAAAAGAAACTTAAAGCTGCTGCCAGTGGGTCATTTGGGTCACCACGATAACAACCAGTGGCTCATTGAGGTCACCATGGTAACCGTCTCTCCCTCCATAGCAGCAGACTTTTGAGAGGTAGACAAGAACTCGAACCAACCAGCTGCTGTGTAGAAACCTGAAGTCATGTTGAAATAATTCCTGATCTGTGAGCATCAGATGTGTCTGAAGGTCGTAAATCTAAACCCGTGTGTCTCTATCATGTTTTATGACACGTTAAAATAACATTTTAACGTGTCATAAAACATGATAAAATAACATTTAGTTCCAGCTCAGTGAGGTCAAATAGAACTGAAGTGTGTGGAAGCACATTTGAGAGAAAAGCATCAGCAGTGAGACGTTTTGATGTGTAATTTGTGTTTGAAGGAAGGAGCTGAGTAGCAAAAGATCTGAAAATGTTAGACATCATAATTAGCTAAAATCTCCCGATGTCAAGAACATAAACAGTGATTGTGTGAAAATGATCACAGACATCAAAACACCAGTTCAGTCACGTAAACTTTGAGCCTTACAGCTCCAAACGGGGCGGGGCTGTCTCACCTGATTCATCAAACTTCCATTGATGCTTATGGAGAAATCAATATGTTTTGTTGCCAGTGGTGACAAAGTTCAACATACTGCTGCCAGAATCATAGCATGCCTTTTCTTATTCAAATGCACATTAATGTATAGTTTACTGGATTTCTTTGAAATATGAAGCAGGGGTGTGGAGCACTCAGGTAAGTATCTTTTTTATTGGATGCAAGAAACAAACGTCTCAACACCGTATGTGTCTTCGTCAGACCTACTCTGATGAAGTCCCCCTGCTTCCTATTGGGCTGTCCATCGCTGTAGAGCAGCAGCTCATGAGTGGATGACACAGAGTGCTTCATTCTATTTTTCTTTAAATACATTTGTTGTTAAGCAATCAGAGGCAATAGGCTAACAAAAGTCACTAAGCTGAGTTAAGCTGCATCACGTTAACTTGAATGTTAGATTAGATTATTTAAATAATTAGGACATGATTAGCATTTAGGAAATGTTCTTTAAATCTATGTCTTTGAACACAAGACTCTTAAACCTTCTCCCAAATAATCACAGGAAATTACAGATATTTTCTAAATTATTGTCAGATGTTTATTGTTGAAGCCAATGTAACTAAATCCTGAGAGCTTCCCACATTGTGATTAAAACCATCACCAGGAGACTGCATGTTGTTCCCAGAAGCAGACTTTCACATCTTAGTTTATTGCCAAAGAAGAATCGATGTGGCATTTAAAAAGAAAAGAACGAGGGGTCAAAGGCTTCTGAGATAGCAAATACTTTCCAACACTAGACGGAGTTAACCCAGAAACTCTGGGTTAACTCAATCTCAATCTTTACAACTGCTGTAAAGATTATTTGAAAAATCAATGCAAGGGTCAAACAGAATGCTGCCTTACTTCAAAATCACACATTCATGCTGCAAAAAGAAGCTGTTTGCTTCCAGAGTAGTTTTTTTCACTGGTGAGAAAATACCAAGCTAGAAGCTACTGAGGTCATTTTAAAAGTTCACTTTCCAAATTTATACTGAGTCTGTGTGGTGGCCATGACGGAAAATGAACAGGAAGTCGTTAAGGAAGCAAATCAGCAGGGAGAGTCAACAGCAGCAGACAGGAACAGGGAGGAATCATAAATCCTAGAATGAATAGTTGCTGTGTGAAAACTAAGGTGCATTGCAACAATCGTGATTTAATTTTCTCTGTGTGCTTCATAGCATCAAAGATCACCTTTAACGTCCACTTTTAATAGAATGGTTGGGTTTCTTGTGCTCTGGGGCTGATCTTAGAAAACATGCCTTAAAAGACAAAAAAATGACATGAAGAGAAGAAATTGTAGACTTGAATGATTAGTTAGAATATAAAATATTTGTATTCTTTGTATTTAATTACATTTGGAATTTTACATAATCATCCTCAAAGATAACATTTCAATTAAATAATTAAATATATGAATGAATGAATGAATGAATGAATGAATGAATGAATGAATGAATGAATGAATGAAGTGACATATTTAACCTTTGGATATTGTTTACTTTTGTATTTATTTTGTCTTTTTTGGGGGGTGTGGGTATTATCACTTTTATTTAAATAATCTGTTGTGTCCTGGTTGTTTATTCTGTAGAAGTTCATACTCTCCCATAATCAACACTCATTTAAAACTTGTATACAAAGACACAATGGCTTTTGTTGCATGTTATCTGTCCTGTATCAATTAAATTGAATCAAAACCAACAAATAATTCTGAATGAATGAATTAAAAGCAGGTATTCCTCTTTAATGTATCTTCTCGTTCTCTCTATAGAAGGCGCAGGGAGAAGCTCCAGGCCCACCTGAAGGAGAGTCGTAGTTTAAAAAACTACACAACAAACTCCAACAATCATCTAGAGGCAAAGATGAAGATTCCCAACACCAACCTGCAGATGCATGAGGTAAAAGCAGATTTTCAGTCTTTCATTCAGAGAGCTTATTCCCCTAAGGCCTATATAGATTTACACCCATTTTATCAGTTTTCATGGTAATTGTGAAGTTTTTTTGCAGATGCGTATCTTCAAAGTAAGTTATGAAGTAAATAAGCAAATAGATACATGGGATATATCATCTTAAAGTACTGAATAATTCATGAATAAAAACAATCTGTTACTTGCTGAGCTGAAATTTTGGTTGCTTTTTTAACACTTAAATTAGTTCAAAGTTTACCTGGGCACCGCAGTTTTATTCATGTGTGATTTAAATGTGTCACCATTACATAAAACAGTGCTTATTATAGTGAGTGCCTCTTGAATGGTTCATCGTAAAAATGTTGAGGTAATTTTTTTAAGAAGAAAAAAGCTTTTAATCAGCACCTTCACAGATCCCACATAGCCTTTTTTCTGTATGCTGATGTCAATTAGCTGTAGCGGCCATCTTGAATCAAGATAATGGCAAGCATTAATCAGTTAGTCAAACCTCTAGTGAAAACTTTCTGAAAGTTTTGTTAAAGAAAAAAACTGTAATGGAAAAAATTTTAATTGGATCTCCACGTGCGTTAGCATGGCAGTGCCGCTAGCATGGCAGTGCCGCTAGCATGGCAGTGCCGCTAGCATGGCAGTGCCGCTAGCATGGCAGCACAGCTAGCATGGCAGAGCAGCTACCATGGCAGCACCACAGACAAATATACATAGCCTCCCCGTGGACTGGCGCTGCCTATTGGAGCTGCCGTATTTTGTATGGGTCTCCATCTCCGTTCGCCCCAGTGCATTTACAGTATTTCTGCTGGTGCTTAACCCAACTAAAAAACACAATTTATCAAGCTTTTTCACAATATTAGACACATGGTATGGCATGCTAATTAAAATATGAATATAATTAAACAAAATAAATTAAAACATAAAATCCTATCTAGAAAAGTCAATAGTAATCCCATGTGATCTGTTTTCAATAGTACGCCAGTTGTTGCAACTGTAGGCTGCACAAAAACGGGCATTGTTGCTCACTCTGTGGTGGCTTTGGAGAGTGAGCAGACCCATCCAATATGGCGGCGACGCTGTTACGCTCTCCAGCACCCAATGGGGTGTCTACGTATTCATGTCTATGGGCAGCATAGCTAGCATGGCAGAGCAGCTAGCTGCTCCAGCAAGACAATGGCTCCCATGAGTCAGTGCTCCAAAAGTAAACCAGTGACTTGAGGGATTGAAGCTGATCTAGTTTACTGATTTTCAGCATGTGGCAGCCATTTTAGCAGATAATATAAAATATTACTATTAAATTACTGAAACTAATAAATGGAACGCTGATATAAAAGTTCCCTATGGTCCCTTCTGCTCTGATTGTAACCTGTCGTTTTCTGAAGGCTTTAGAAATGAATCCAGCAATTTTGTGCTTCATTTATTCAAATCAAATGTGGTTAAACTGCAAGAGCAAAGAAAAGAAATCTGTTGGATCATAAAGCTTATGACCATTTTCACTCCACGCTTGGATTATGTCCTAAGTGACAACTCCATGTGCGTCATACTGATGAGGAGTCACTGGCTAAGTCATCCTTTAAGGGGACAGAGAGGTCTTTTTGTCCAGGTGCTGGTGGCAGATGGACTGGTTAAGAAATAGGGAGCAGCCACACATCCTTTCTGTTCTCTCACTTTAAATATGATTTCCAGTGAAGCTTCCCTCTTATGCTCATTCATATGTCTTTAAAAATGTTCTCATATTTTTTGGTTTTGCTGTAATTGTCCAAATAGTCTAGTGCTTCATCATACAAGAGCAAGTTGTTTGCTTACTAACAAGTCTGACAGTGTTTCTGCAACCAAATATAAACTCGTGTTTCCTTCAGAATCCACCAAACATTTAGAAATAGTGAAAATCGCCACTGATTTACTCCCAAATGGCTGATATGAATCAAACTAAACTCAGGATCTTCCTGTAGCTTCTGACTGAATGTGAGAAACACGCATTCTCAAATCAACAGATATGACTCACAATAACAAAGAAAGTGCAGGTCCCAGTGAATCATTTTCTTTTTTAGGATAACATCAACAAGAGGTGCACAATACCCCCCCCACACACACACACACACACACACACACACACACACTCGAACACACACACACACACACGCACACACACGCACACACTCGAACACACACGCACACACTCGAACACACACACGCACACACTCGAACACACACACACGCACACGCACACACTCGAACACACACACGCACACACTCGAACACACGCACACACTCGAACACACACGCACACACTCGAACACACACACACACACTCGAACACACACACGCACACACTCGAACACACACACACGCACACACTCGAACACACACGCACACACTCGAACACACACACATTTTTGGATCATTTGCAGTCACAAATCTGTAACTTTGAGATTATTCGATACGTCTGATTGATCCTTAAATAAATCATGTTTTACACACATTTAGCATTTCAAAGACAGCTCTGCTTCTGATCAACAACTGTTTTCTTCTGCTTAATGTTTTTGTTTCAGATAAATTTGAAATCTTTTCCCAAACACATTCAGTGCTTTATGGTAATATTGAACTTTCTATTTCTGCTACTTTTCTTGTAGATTTGGAATAAAGGAGGAGTTATTTTGTCCTTGACGGCTCCTTCAGTTTGAGGATAATATAAGGAGGCATCCTGACGTATCGTCCTCACAAACACCAGACTTTCAGAACATATTCAAGTCCCGTTTAGCTTCGCTCCACGGTTTATCTCAAACATCTGACACTTGCAACTGAAACTCGGGCGGAGAGCCTCAGGCGAGAACGTCCCTTTGCTCTAAATTCTGTCTGCAGAGGATTAAAATTGACAGAGTCTCTGCAGTCCGGCTCCACTCAGGCACTTTATAACTCAGTGACCTGTTGATTCATGAGTGGTTTTACACCGTTTTATATAAAGTCTCCTCACATTTATTGACTGTCCATGCCACAACAGATTATGTAACAGATTTCTAAAAGCATACTCTCAAGATCTGTATGCTGGCATCATAACTCATTTACAGATTTAATTTCACTTGCATTTTGTTTGTGGGACGATTTCCGCCACATGTTTGGGTGTTGGGATTTTTGAAACAGTGACATTTTAAAGTTTTTTACAGACGCTAGAACCCATTTCTCAATACTTAGGTCACGTTTGCAAAACTCTACATACAGTTCTCCTAACTGACTTTCAGCTTGGCAAAGCAGTTCATTTCACATTCAAAATGCACTACAACCACCAAAACACTTCATTCAGGTCTCAAATCAACTCATTCTTTCAAAACACTAGCAAAGGTTGACAGCCGACAAACACACTCTGTCACCCACAAAACAATGACCTAACAAACACTAACCACATGTAGCATTACATTTTCTGAACAAGGACACATCTCTGTTTATAACTGCAATATATGTTACTGGAACGAATCAGACATGATGCAGAATTTGTCAATGTTTTATGTTGTTTATTTATTTATTTATTTATTTTTTGCACTAAGTAATTCCAAAATACAAGAATACCTGTTGGTTTGCTGGACAACTCTAACAATAGATGCCACTGCAGAGCGTTGCAGATTTGGCTGCACTCTCTGACCAGCCTCTCTCATTGAGAGACCATGATGTACCACATCAGGGGTTCCCAAATTGGGGGTCCCCACAAGATTACAGGGGGTCCCCACAAGATTACAGGGGGTCCCCACAATTTTGTCTTTGCTGAGGTTGTGAGGTTAGCGAGATTTTATTTGTAAAAACTACATTTATAAAATCCCAATAACACACCCTACAGTATAATCAGAGCTCCATATAAAAGTTATAACTCTGTATGTCTGTGTGGCAAGGTGGACAAAACAAGGTTCTGGGCAGGATTTGAACCTCAGACCTCTGGGTGAGAGTCATGTGCATTAACCAGTCAGCCAAAGGCATATCCCTGTGGCCAAGCAGCCCAGGCGCATGATCAATCGGGATACAGTGACGGCATGCTCACCCTGTCACATCTGTATAAAGTTTGTAAATGATCACATTTACAGGAATTGTTTATGTGTGAAGGAGTTGGGTTTGGGGGTCCTGGCTTGTCTTGTACATGGGAAAGGGGGTCCTTACAGTAAAGAAAAATAAAAATGGGAACCCCTGTACTACATGATCACTTACAGTAGCTCTGATCTCATCTGAGACTACAGCTCTTGATCTTCCTCGTATTCTTCTTCCACCACGCATACGTATTCCTCGCCCTCTCCAGCCTCTCTTCTTCCTCTTTCAGCCACTTCTCTATTTCTGGCTGGGTCCATGTTTACATCACAATACAAACATATTCAGCAGTTGTCTCCTTTTGTAATGAAATTGAAAGAGTAACACCTGCAGATGTTCATCTATGAGAATCAGCTGTGGCTGGTTAAACTGCATTTTTAGATTTAAAATATGTTACAATAAAATATTGCTGT
>SSNS01000133.1:784440-824260 GCA_006937985.1 Aphyosemion australe | reverse complement strand
AAAATCAGGACAAAAATGAAAAAAAAAAAAGGTAATACAGGATCCCGAGAAAGACAGAATTGGTAGAAAGAACAGCAAGAAAAGAAGGTAGTGATGAAGAACCAGCAGGAGGTCCCACCAAAGCCACCTGAACAGGTGAGTTTTTAAAGGAGACCACTGAGTCCACTGATCTCAGGCTCAGGGGGAGAGAGCTCCAGAGTCTGGGGGCCACAGCAGCAAATGATCTGTCATCTTTGGTCTTTAGCCTGGTGCGCTGCACAACCAGTAGGCTTTGATCACTGGACCTCAGGGACCTGCTGGGGGTGTAGGGACTGAGAAGATCACCAATGTATGATGGTGCTTGTCCATGTAAGGCCCTAAAAACCAGCCCCAGGACCTTGAAATGAACCCTGAAGTTAACCAGCAGCCAGTGAAGCTGGAAGAGGAGCGGGGTGACGTGGGTGTGTTTGGAGGACTTGGTCAGCAGCCTAGCACAGGCATTCTGGACCACCTGTAGACGCTTCAGGGAGGTTCTGCTCAGACAAGTGAAAATAATAATAATAATAATAATACATTTTATTTAAAAGTGCCTTTCAAGTCACCCAAGGACACAGTACAAGATAAAAATAGAGCAAGATAAAAATGTTAAAAAACATCTAAAAACACTAAGACATTATAATTAAAAGCCAGTTGCAGTAGTCTAAGCGTGAGGAGATGAACAGTGTTCATGAACACAATGAAACATGCGTGAACGCTCCTCATCATCTTCTCCTTCTATTCTGCTTCACCAGCAACTCTTCCAACTTTACAGATGCTGGTTGTTTAGTGATGTCTGCTGATATCAGTTCCTACTGAGTTACAACCAATCGAGTTTACCGCAAGTCCCACCCAGCGACACCATTCCGAGTACATACCCCCGTTGGACTACTCCGTTGGTCTGGAAAATGCTCCTTTCAGGTCGGCCCGGTGAAATGGAGAAGGTCCAGTAAAATTACCTCCAAGTTTGGATAATGAAAACAGGTCCAACAAGCATCAATCATCTGAGGACTGTGTTTACATGTAGGGGGCGGGGCTTAAAACCTGAAACACGCTGTCCCCACGCTCTGATACAAAAGCTCAAATAAGCCATGTTTGTTTTGTTGGGCATCTAATAATCAAACACATGAGAAAATCCGTGTTTGTTGACTTTACAAAATCTTCATCATTAATGTAACTGAATTTTGTTGTATTTGTTTGCTGCAAAAGTCTTTAAGAAACCTCAAATGTGAATGAATTGAACTTATTTTGTGAGTATGACCCTGAGCCACAGGATGTTTTGTCTGCAGCAGAGGGGCGGAGACCCAGACACAGCAGTTCTGACTGTCCTGGTTTCAATCAGCAGCAGCCTTAGATTTAAATTTCTGTAAACAAACATGTGGTTGTTGGGTCATGATAAAGGCAGCAGCATGTCTCATGATGAAAAAGGGCTCTTCTGATGAGCACTGCTGGGCCTTTTGTTGGAAGGATTTGATTAAGCAATGAACAAAAGAGCAGCTCTGAAAGAGTCAGGCTTCCTCCATCAATCAGGTTTTACAACCTAGTCATGAATTCTTCAGTTGTTCCAGTGAATTTGTCTGCAGAGGCGGCATCATTAAAACTCCTCTGTCTCTGTGAGCCTGTTTGCTCTGGTGTTTATGACGTGCTAAACTCTGCATCTCTGCACAAATCAGACAAATCAGCTCCTGCTTGGTCCCGATAGTCTGTTAAAAAACAACATTGCTGCAGGCATGTGGTGTTTGTGTGTTAGTCCCTGTCTCCCACATTATTACACACACACACACACACACACACACATATTTCCATTAATATTAGCCAATACCTGCATTCCGGGCACCAAAAGCCTCCACACTGGGCTCAGGGTCTTTGTCAAATTACTTCTGCTGAATGTGTTGATGGATATTTATTTTTTTAAAGGAGTCATCGCCCTAAATTTTCACTTTTCCACTTGAAAACATGTCTATAATGGCTTCCTAATGATTTTTCACTGGCTGAGAAGCCGATATTTAACATTGACGCGTTTGTTTACTCTTGCCTTCTTCAACCAGCTCACATGCACCCCACGAGCACGCGCATTCCAAAACGAGAGCTTGAGCTCTGGCCTATATGTCGTCACAAAGGCCAGATATAACCAAATATGAACCAGCAGCGAACAAACCAGCACAACAAAGCTCATTTCATAACGTGAAACGCATCAATTATGTCTTACTGTTGCTGATCCGTGTTACGGGATAAAAAAGTCCACTGGGTTTGTGTGTTCGATCTTCACAACAGCATGATGAGCCGTTGCCAGACTGTTTAGCTTGCTTTGTCCCATCCAGACTGTTTACAGATCTCCAATGCCATGTCCCATCATTTTCCGGTTTATGGCGCTTCACTGAAAAAAAAACTCAACAGCAAGCAAGGAAGCCATTACGAACAAGGCGAGGCTCGGGCTCGTACTGTTGGATCCCGTAGGTCACTGCCAGGTCGGGTTCAGTTATAACTTTTGTTATTTTGGAGCAAGATGCTGAAGCTGCTTCCTGCTTCCTTCCACCAATCAACGCACCCCTCAGTCCCGCGCGCGTCCGACACAGCCGAAATATCGCATGTGATCTCGTGAGAAAATATGGCCTTTACAGAAAAGGATCAGAAAAGCACATTTTTTATTTATTTTTCCAATACTATTTATGTTAATGGCCTAAAAGACTAAAATAGGACGTAGATATCCACGCTATTATAGGTGATGACTCCTTTCAAGAGTTTCTTTTTCCTGTGTTTACAGTGGGATGCGAAAATTTGGGCAGCCTTGTTAATCGTCATGATTTTCCTGTATAAATCATTGGTTGTTACAATAAAAAAATTCAGTTAAATATGTCATATAGGACACGCACACAGTAATATTTGAGAAATGAAACTAAGTTTATAGGATTTCCAGAAAGTGTACAATAATTGTTTAAACACAATTAGGCAGGTGCATAAATTTGGGCACTGTTGTCATTTTATTGATTCTAAAACCTTTAGAACTCATTATTTGAACTCAAAATTGGTTTGGTAAGCTCAGTGACCCTTGACCTCCACACACAGGTGAATCCAATCATAAGAAAGAGTATTTAAGGTGGTCAATTGTAAGTTTCCCTCCTCTTTGAATATTCTCTGAAGAGCAGCAACATGGGGGTCTAAAACAACTCTCACATGAGCTGAAAACAAAGATGGTTCACCATCATGGTTTAGGGGAAGATACAGAAAGCTGTCTCAGAGATTTCAGCTGTCTGTTTCCACAGTTAGGAACATACTGAGGAAATGGAAGACCACAGGCACGGTTCAAGTTAAGGCTCCAAGTGGCAGACCAAGAAAAATCTGGGATAAACAGAAGCGATGAATGGTGAGAACAGTCAGAGTCAACCCACAGAGCAGCACCAAAGACCTACAACATCATCTTGCTGCAGATGGAGTCACTGTGCATCGTTCAACTATTCAGTGCACTTTACACAAGGAGATGCTGTATGTAAGAGTGATGCAGAGGAAGCCTTTTCTCCACCCTCAGCACAAACAGAGCTGCTTGAGGTGCTAAAGCACATCTGGACAAGGCAGCTTCATTTTGGAATAAGGTGCTGTGGACTGATGAAACTAAAACTGAGTTATTTGGGCATAACAAGAATCATTATGCATGGAGGAAAAAGAACACAGCATTCCAAGAAAAACACCTGCTACCTACAGTAAAATATGGTGGTGGTTCCATCATGCTGTGGTGCTGTGGTCAGTGCAGGGACTGGGAATCTTGTTAAAGTTGAGGGACGCATGGATTCCACTCAATATCAGCAGATTCTGGAGACCAATGTCCAGGAATCAGTGACAAAGCTGAAGCTGAACAAGACAACGACCCTAAACACTGCTCAACATCTATTAAGGCATTCATGTAGAGAAACAAGTCCAACGTTCTGGAATGGCCATCTCAGTCCCCAGACCTGAATATTATTGAACATCTGTGGTGTGAGATAAAAAGAGCTGTCCATGTTGGAATCCATCAAACCTGAATGACCTAGAGATGTTTTGTAAAGAAGAATGGTCCACAACACCTTCAACCAGAATCCAGACTCTCACTGGGAGCTATAGGAAGCGTTTATTTGGAAAACAGATCTCTCTGCGGGCAGATGGGTGACTGTACTTCCCCCTGTCTTCCATTGAGATGGGGGGTGCCGCAGGGTTCCGTCCTGGGGCCCCTCCTATTTACCATCTACCTTCTCCCTTTGGGAAAGATATTTGAGCGGTACAACATCAGCTATCATATCTACGCTGATGATTGTCAGATCTACTTGGCAATGAATGGACAAAACTCAGACTTACAAATCGCAGACTGTCTCGCTGACGTGAAGGGGTGGCTGGCTGCAAACTTCCTTCATCTCAATGAGTCAAAGACTGAGTCGATTCTCTTCGACCCCAGAAACCTCCCTCGCACATCGTCTGTCTCAAGTCTTCTGAGATTTAACCTCAACAGTGTGTCACCAGCCTGGATGCTGGATTTTCAATGGTCCCTCAGATAAATGCAGTTGTGAAATCATGTTTCAACTGCACAGGTTAACACGCCTGAAGTCTATTCTGAAAAGGTCCCATTTACAATCTGTAATTCACGCCTTTATCACCTCCCGCTTAGACTATGCAAATTCACTCCTCATCGGCACCCCTGTTTTAGCCTTGAACCGGCTACAGATGGTACAAAACACTGCTACAAGGTTCTCAACAAACACAGACGTAGCCATATCACGTCAGTGCTGGCTAATCTCCATTGGTTACCCGTGACCTTTAGGGTGCGTTTCAAGATCCTGTTCTTTGTATTCAAAGCATTGAACAGACTTGCACCACCCTACCTGTGCAACCTGCTCACGCTCTATGTGCCGGTGCGCTTGCTGAGATCAGCTGACCGCCTACTGCTTTGCACTCCAAACATGAACTGTAAAGCTAGGGGGAAGCGGGCCTTTGTGCATGCTTCTCCCATCCTTTGGAATGCACTACCCATTACCATCCAACAGTCATCATCCTTTGTCTTCAAGTCACAATTGAAGACCCACTTTTATGATTTGGCTTTTGAACACATTTTCTCTATATTCTCTATTTCTCTATCTCTAGTTATTGACTGTTTATCTACTTTCATGATTGTATTTTTTATGTATTGTAATTTTGTTTGCGTTTGTTGATTGCATACTTTTGGACGGTCCTTGAAGGCTCTTTGGTCAGCTGCCATGCTTATGTTGAAATGCGCTTTAGAAATAAAAGGGTATGATACGGTTTATTTCTGCAAAAGGAGGATCTACTAAATATTGAGTTAATTTTTTTTTCCAAATTTTTGCACCTGCCTAATTTTATTTCAACAATTATTGCACACTTTCTGTAAATCCTATAAACTTCGTTTCACTTCTCAAATATCACTGTGTGTCTCCAATATGATATATTTAACTGAATTTCTTTTTTTACGTAACAACCGATTTATACTGAAAAATCATGAAGATTAACAAGGCTGCCCAAACTTTTGTATCCCACTGTACATTGATGCCCTTTAAAAATTGCCTGTGCAGCTGGAGGATTCATGCAGGCAGTTTCAGGTGATTTTTCTAAAGCTTGAATCTGTTTTCAAACTTAAACAAAATAGATCATAAACCACAACGGTATCAGCACCGAGGACCTTTTCCAGTTGTTAGTAACAGCTCAGTGTTTGCGTGAAGCCTGTTGATGAACATTGTAAAATTACACATTTTTAATGTAGTAACTCAGGCATCTCTTTAGTTCAGAGGTGACCATAGCAACATCTCTTACCTGTGGATTTCTGTCAGTTTCAGTAGGTTTTGCAGTGTAACTTCCTTTCTGTTAAAAGCTCATTTTTGACTGTTTTACAAGATGAGAAACTTCTGCCAGAAAGTTGTTTCATTAATTAGTAGTTTTGGGGTTTTTTAATCTTGTGAAAAAGAAACAAGAATGAAATGGAAAAAAAACATTACCTGTCTTAAATTTGATGCAGCAACTCTGCAGAAGCACAAAAGTTAAGAGGTGCTATATAGAAAAATGACCAGGTCAAAACCAAGAGGCGAACTCCGCCTGCCAAAACTGAACACCAAAGTGTGAAAGTGACAACAATTGTAGTTTCTTCTTCATCCACTAGAGGCTGGCACTAGAAGTGAGCAAGTTCCCATTGACTCCCATGTTAAAACACCAACTTCACAACAGAAATAAACATGTTTACAGCCAGTTTCAGAAAACCAGTTTAGGTTTAATAGGTCTAGTTTACAGTCATGACAACTCTGAGGGGCCGAAGTTTTTGTAACTCATGCATTTAGATGTAATTAAAGCTTGACATTATGAATAATTAGGGTAGTGTCCTTTTGATTGACAGGCAGCAGATGAGCTGTCAGCGCTAGCGGCTTGACCCCTTGATTGCTCCAGGGAAAGCATCAGCCTCAGTCTCACGTTGAAAGTTTTAAAGCCTAGAAGGCAGCGGGTAGCAGAGCCACTCAGCCGTGGTTTTGTGGCTAAATGCGCCCGCCAACCTCTGTTATTTGGTTTAGCTCCAAAGTTGGTTAATCATCTGCCCACGCCCTCACAGCTCCACTCTCAGCCCACTCTCTTTGCTCATTTTCGTATTTTTGTTACGGTAACAATGTTACTTTTACTAGTAACTATTAATCTAATGAATTGGTTTTTAAATAAGGTAATTCAGTCAACGTTACTCTAGAGTGTGTTTATCGGTACCTAGCTGTGCGTGCCGCCCGGACATTTTAGGGAACGAATTGGCAGAAACAACATGGAGCTAGCTAGCATTTCACCCATGCTAAGTGAAATTTACTTGGCAAATTTGAAGGCAAGGAAGGATTCCAAACATTTGCCTTCAAACCTGCTGCTAATATTTCACACTGTGTGGGTGAAATGCTAGCTGCCACCATGTTTCTGCTGGTCCTTCCCATAAAATGTCTGGGCAGCACGTTGGACTTTTATATTTCTGTCTTTCAGTTATTAAGTCAAATAATTGTCTTGAGCACTTATGAGACAACACACAACAAGGATGGACAGTTTGAAAGCACACCATTTCAAGGTGCTTGCCTGCAGCGATCAGTTAAGAAACATGTGCATCTGTTAATTAAAACTCCTTTAGCCTGGCTCAGAACTGTGTCATTGTTGGTAAATGAACGGATTTAAATGACTCTGCAACTTAGACCAGGATGAGAGTTCAGCACAAACAGTTTGTGACCGTGGGATTTTAACCAGAATGTGTCCTGGTGATCGCAGGTTACAGCCTGTGTTGGGGAACCAGGAGGGAGCATGGGTAAAGGGGCAGTTCCCATAATAAAGCCTTATGAAGGAAATTATACCAACGCTTCACCCTACAGTTGTATAAAGAAGACCAACCAACAGTCTCATACAAATTACAGTGATGAGTACAAAAACCAGAATTTGATACAGGACTCAGTGCTGCATGGGATACAGAATCCAGAATCTTCAAAAGAAATTGATTGGAATGCATAAATAAAATATCACCATAATCCAATATTGACAACAGTGTTACTTGTATGAGCTTTTTTTCACACAAAATGAGAGACAGGCTTTGTTTCAGTAACAAAAACCCAACTTTACTCTAAGTTTCTTTGCTAAACACTGTATTTGATGCTTGAAAGACAAGTTTTCTTCTAGGAAAATACTGAGATGTTTGAAAGTTCTGTCTTATCCACCAGGGTTGTTGATGCATTTGTTTGTACAACTGATTCATTTAGATGACCATAATCAGAGTTTAGGTGCAACTTCAAACTTCAGAGTTCATTTTCTCTTCGCTGTTTTTAATATTGGCCACACCTGGAGTACTTCAGGGGTTTTTTGTTCCAAATGAACATTGGTCTGTGAGTTAAGCACAGTCTCTCTCCTTTCCAGTAAACAGTTGACAGATCTGTCTTCTGGTATTTTGTGGTTCGGTCTTAGTGAATCTTATTGGTCACACTTCTTAAAACTCAACACCTCATGCTGTTCTTTTGGACTCTCCCGTTGGTTTACCATTATTAAACATGCTGGTAGTTGATGCTAATTACACATTCATCACATTTTCACCTCAACAGCATCGACGGCTCTCACATGTAAGTGTCTGAAAGATTTTTCAGGCCCAGTTTCTTTCTAAATGTTTGATTTCATAGTACCTAAAGTGATTATTATTTAAAGGAAGTAACATTTAATTTGACATTTCTGAATAAACCTTTGCAGACTAATCTAAAAGTCTGATTTTCCTTCACAACTTAGTCAGATTCTCCCTGAAACTAAACTTGCCTTCAGACAAAAATCCATCATAGTCTTGAGTACAAATTGTCTTCCAAACCTTAAAATGGTCACATCACCATGATGGCATGTGTGATGATGTTAAGGTTGGTGTCCTGCTGAGGTTCCTCACAAAAAGACTGTATGTGACAACATTGTTAGTCAGACATCAAACAAGCTGACAAAGGATGAAACAAAAATGTTCAGTGGGTGAAGAAAAAGCACAAACAGGCCTGTCTTACCAAAAATCTGGAGTTGATGGAGAGAGAACGCAGAGGAGGGAAAACTGTCACTCTGTCACAAATATAGGTGCATGTGGTGGATTGGGATCATACCAGATCTCCTTTAGCAAGGGTTGGGTTTCTATGCCTATTTGGTGGCTGACAAAAGCATCACTGTGTCATCCAGAGCTGATCTTGCAGCTTGTTTTTCATTATGAAACTAGAAAACAAATAATTGGATGCACATTTGTAAAACCTGAGTCAGGAACATGCATGGAAAAAAAAACTTCAAAATACATTTTACCATAGAGCGAGTAAATTCAGATGGTGTCTGGAGGGTTTCAGGGATAGACGTCTAAAGGAGAGAGGACAAAGAAAAGATCAATAAGGATGAGAAAAGATTCAAAATGAATCAAAAGCAATAAAGTGAGACATACAGCAGTATTAAAGAAAGGAAGCTTTTCTCAACAAATAAAAGGATGTTTATGAAGAAGGCACTCAGGTGTCATGTTCAATTGGCTGCCAAAAGGTACTTCAAGTGTCAGATACAAAGTATTCACTGCTGTACAAAATAGTACAATCTTGTTCCAAAGTCAGTTTTGTCTTCAGTTTCAGAATAAAGACACGATGTTCATGTAGTTAAATCTTTACATTCATTTACAAATAGTTCTGGAAGTTTCACCACATAAAAAACACTTCAATGACTTACTCAACAAAACAAATTAAAATGCTTCATTTTCACCTGAAAGACTCAAAGTGGGCCGGCATGTTTCTGCCTGACTATGATTGTCTGTTTTAATCAAAATATCTCAAACCACTGGACTGATTTAATAAAACTCAATGGATGTTCCTCTACAACAGATCAAGGTTTGGAGTCAAGCCTATTAAAAATGGCCGCCACAGCCAACTGACCACAATACAAATACTGAGCTTGAATTTCGTGTGTTTGTGTGTTGCGCTGAGGCTCTGAGTGCTCATGATTGATTCCGTGGTTCAATTCAGTTTATTTCTATAGCGCCAAATCACGACAAGAGTCGTCTCAAGGCTCTTCACAAAGTAAACATTCCAATACAGTTCAGTTCATTAAGCCAATCAGTAAAAAAGTTTCCTATATAAGGAACCCAGCAGATTGCATCAAGACACTGACTAGTGTCATTGTGTTGGTACAATCCTCATACTAAGCAAGCATGTAGCGACAGTGGGAAGGAAAACTCCCTTTTAACAGGAAGAAACCTCCAGAGGATCCTGGATCAGTATGAGCAGCCATCCGCTCTATTTAGTAAGAGAAACTTTATTGTCTTTATCTGAGTGAATCTATAATTAATTCAATAGGTGAACTAATAGTAGCACATTCTATGTTAAAGAAAGTGAGATGTAATATCAGGAGAGGGAGAATGTTAAGTGGTTGGCAGCAGTGTGCCAGCCGATGGCCCCCTCCATGAGGCCACCACAGCTCAGCAGAACGCCAGCTAAGATCCGACCTAAACTACTAAAACTCCACCACTGCTCAACAAAGATGATCTTATTTTAAATTTATGGGTTAATATGCAATTCTTTAAGAAATTAATTATCAACTGATTTTGTTGTTTTCTAAATAACCATAAAAATCTGATTCTAAAGCAGGAGCATGTTTAACGTTTAAAATAACAGCTCCTTTTGACTTTTATCAGTAATGTTAAAAATAAAAACAATGATCTGACCTCATTGTGTCTTAAATATAGAAGAAGAAAAGATTACTAAAGTAATTTACCCTCCTTCATCTTCAGATCTGCGGGGAAGATGGCTTTTAACTTCTTGCTTTCTTATAAACTTTCATAAACAAAATTGAAGATATTTCTTTTACTTATTTGCAGCGCTAACTGTTCAAAATCAGTATTTGTTTTAAGATTCATGATGCTTTGATCCCAAAACCATCGGTTGAGTTGTACCTTCGAGTATAATGACAGTTATATTCTATACAGCTAAGGAGAATTAAATATGCACACCCAACAACACCCCAGAGGGATAAAACTCACTATTCTTGCTTTTTGTCTTCTGTGAAGCATGCAATCACAATGCAACTGACTTCTCTCTCAGAGGTGCTGCATATTTACCAGCTCCTGAAGTCAAAGTCTTTCATTGTCACTTGAAAAGTTGAGACACAACGAAAAGTCTTCTGGCTATTTTAACAAACTGTCCGTCTTATTTATGGTTAGAACTCATTCACAGAGTTTATTCTTTAAAAAGGGGAAAACCACATGAATTCCTTTCAGACACTCCTCATATTGAGGCAAAACAAGGGGAAATGAACTGGAACAATAAAATAACCTGTCTGTATGAAGTAAAGCATGCCACGGAAAAGTCACCTAATATACAAATGTCTTTGTTTCTGTTTGTGTCTCCAGTGCTGCAAACGCCCCTCCACGCCTCGCCAGGGAAACATTTGTGAGTCCAGCTTTGCACACTGCAGCATCACCGGCAGCTCCAGAGTAGCTGCTAAACATCACAGGTATCACACACACACACACACACACACACACTCATTTTGTACTGGAAGTCTGTTCGCCTCAGGAACAAAGGCAGATTACACCAACAATGGGCAACTTCTGCGTCCTCTCCTGCAATCAGCGTGAACTCAATGAAGAGGGAAATTGAATTATCCACATTACAGTGCCGCCAAAGCTAATTGCTGATTTTCAGAAGAATGATAGTAATTATAATTAAAGCCATAAACACGGTAACAAGCATATCTATGACTGTCATGAACACAGTGGAGATAAAACGAGAAGCACACGAGGCTGGTGAGCTTCGCCTCTGTTGGAGTGGACAAGCACACGTGGAACTGTTAGAAGGCAGCTGAGGGTTTTATTGTGGTCTACATGAACAAAGAGCAGAGCCAGAGGACGAGGTTCTGGTGGCTCCTATGTAGAACTTTTCTCTTCAATCCAGATGTTTGCTGAGGCTGAAATGAGACGACAGGGCCCCTCATTGTCTGAATGCAACATTCCCTTTAAGGACCTGTATCATGCTATTTTACATCTTCCACAGCAACGCTAGGCACAATATAGGAGAAAATATTATTGTTGCCACTATTGAGATGTCTTTTTTCTTAAATATAAGTTATTTTCATGAGCCATTCTTTCAACCCGTTAATAAGACACTTGGATTCAATGAAAGCCCACCTACACCCATGTGAATGCCACAATAATACACAGCTGCAGACCTGGAGACTGCAGATTCACACCGTCATGTCCCACTCAGCGACTGCTGGAAAACAAGAATATATATTAAAATAAATTGTTCTGTTTAACAGGTTTTAAAGTAAAATTACTCTATTGTGCAACATGTTCCTACATTGGGCAGCAGTAGCTCAGGAGGTAGAGCGGGTTGTCCAGTAATCGGGAGGTTGCAGGTTCGATCCCAGCTCCTGCCAGAGAAGGCTGCTGTTGTGTCCTTGGGCAAGACACTTAACCCACCTTGCCTGCTGGTGGTGGTTGGAAGAACTGGTGGCGCCAGTGCTCAGCAGCCTCGCCTCCGTCAGTGCGCCCCAGGGCAGCTGTAGCTACATTGTAGCTCATCATCACCAGTGTGTGAATGTGTGGATGACTGATTGTGTTGTGAAGCGCCTTGGGGGGTTGTAGAACCCTAGGAATATACAAATACAGGCCATTTACCATTTACATTATTAAGGAATGACGAAGAATTTTTGTTCCCAATTCTGATGAGTCATTTACTTTTTTTACAGTGCAGCCTTCAGACCACAGAAACTATAAAGTTCTTAAAAATCAATGCATGCACGTTTCTGTGAGGATCACAGAGCAGGGAGACACTTTATTTATGCTGTTTACTCAGATCAGAACACCACTGCAAACAGGAGTTAAGCCTAATTCATACTTCTCCATCTGCGTCGGTACGGAGACACTCAGCGCCATTCTGCGTCAGCGCAAGGGCTCTCCGATGAGCTTGCAGAGGCCCAACTTTTTAGCTATCCACTGAAATTGATGGAGACCGCAGGCTTGTGATTGGACAAGGTTTAAAGCTTCCTGTAAATTCGTTAATAGCACCGCCATTGCCCCCTCAAAAAATAAAAAGATATCTAGTGGCAGACACGAGCAGACTGAAGAACACCTGGCAGAAAAAATATGAACATTTATTCACTCATGACTGAAGGAGCACAAAGATATGCAGCAAGCGTTTTATTCAGGAAACGTGGGTTTAGAGGTGCCGATCGCATGAGGAGTTGGAGGAGAATCAGGGATAAATGTGTTCATGTTATAAAGTCTCTAAAATACATTAAAACAATGTAAATACAGTAGTAAATACCAACGATATCATATATATCACTAGATGCCTTACCCGCGCTGTTCGTCGATTGGACAAACGTCCCTACCGCGGCGGCCATCTTACCTCGGATAGCTGCCCCCTTTCGTAACATTGGTGTCAATGGTGCATGTACTATTTAAATAACTCTAACTTGCTCAATTTACAACCGATTTTCAAACGGTTTGGTTTGTTTTAAACGCCAGAGATGTAGCTGTGACATATGACGGATTTGGCCCGTTAATTTAAAAATGTTAAAGTATGTCCTATCAAGCCTATGTGTTATAAGATTTGTAATAATGCAAACTGCTTGTAAATCCGTTAATATTTCATCGAGTTAAGAGTGTTTTTGTGTAAGTTATCACTCACCTTCCATCTGCTACCATTGAGAACGGAACGTAAGCTGTCCGAGGTAAGATGGCCGCCGTGTAGGGACGCTGTCGACTCCCAGTAAAGGCATCTAGCAACATATATGATATCTATGGTAAATACACCCTCATGGATCAAATACGTGGCTGCAATGGTGGCAGGATACCCCAGAAAAGCACTACGCCCTCTGTTGTCCTGGAGGGGAATTGCTTTGCTACTCTCCCCAGGTGATGGAGAAGTCTGAAGGGAAAACACCTCCATCAATGCGTGTGCGTGACTCCACACTCGAGCTGACGTATAAATTAGGCTCAACACACAGCTGGTGATATCAAAAAAGCTGACAGCGTTTATAAACAGCCTGTCAGACTGTGTTCATGAATTCAGTTGGACACTCTTCCTTTTCCTCGACACATTTACAGCACGGCTCAACTCAACTATTGAGAAACGGCTCTAGTGGGCGGGCTCGTCGTAGCTGGGTGGCCCCCAGAGTACCAGATGTGGCACAAGGTGATCTGACCACAACACAAAGGAACAATGGAAGCTCTGGTCATGATGTTTAACATTCTGCTCATTCTGCTGCTTTTTGTTAGACTCTGAAAAGAAAAGAAAAGAAAAGAGAACGGCTGCAGGCAGGAACACTCTGGAGAAGTACAGGAGAGCATGGGTGACTCCGCCCTCTAGCCAATCGGTGACCGATGCTCTTCTGCCATAGTGGTTTTCACCCGGCACGGTACGCTTGGAACCACAGCAAAGTTGGTTCTAAAAAGGGGCAGAAACCACATTCCCACTAGTGATGAAGCCTTACAGCCACGCTGAGCCGGACCGAGCCACGCTGAGCAGGCGCTAGAGGAAAAGGGTCATGTGTGACCGGCTAGACGATCTGAGACTAGGAACTCATGTTAATCCTGCTAATCTAACTTCTTTTTCACATTGAAAGTGAGGATTGTGACCTAAATTAATCAGAGTAAAAGTGGATTTGACACATGGAGCTCACATGTTCAGTGTCCTGTATCCACCTCCAGCTTCTGATGATTTTTCCTCCATTCCAACATGACTGATGTAAAACATCAGGTTAACAGTAGACATCACTTACCATACCAACGAGTGAGGAAGACCTTGATCAGCACCCTGAGCTCAGCTTATCAGTGTTGCATGGAGGGGTTCCTTAATGAGTGAGGAATTAAACCTTTCCTCTTACTAGCTAACAAAGGGAATGATGGATTTTAAAACCGTGAAGATTTGATGTTACTCACATCTAAACCTTTTTTCTAACATGACGATAAAAATGTCACACGCTGTTCCTCAGATATTTTTCACACTCTTCTTCAGTTTTCTTAGATTATTCTATATTTCTGTGAATGAAAGTGAACAGAAGATCAATTGAAATCCAACAACAAAAAGGTGTAAAACAAAAGCTTGTTCAAGTCAGGAATGAGAATGCTCAGAGGATTACGACTTTCTGTGTGACAGAAGCTGTGGATGAGCAGTTTTAAATGATAAAATAGTGCTAGTATTATGTTTTATGGCATTATTGTTCAGTAAATCCTAAAGCAGCTGTAAGTTATGGACCGTTTTCCCCAGAACAAATAAAAAATGCAGCCTTCTTCCACATGGAGCAGGAGCTTTGCTTCCATTTCCTCTGATTTCACAGTTTCTGTGTGCAGAGCTTTGTTGACTCTAATATTACTTGTCTGGCAGTCTGTTGCTCTTAGGAGTTCAGTAGAACACGTCTGCACTGGACAAGATTTATTTGTTTGCAGTCACATTAGCTTATGCAAAGACACCATTGTCAGAACCAGTGAGAGCATCGGGAACCACGGCCCAGAACAGCCACAGAAAATGGTCCAGATTAATTTTCTCTGTTGTGGAAAAATCTCATTTATAGTCAGAAATGGGAAACTCTGCCAGCGATGTTAAGTGCCTGACTGTAAGCTTTCTGTTGTTATGGCTAAGAAGCCCATTTTGGAGGCAAATATATCCTTCAAACAGCAGATTTACATATGAATGTGGGTCTGAAGTGGTGTTTGTGCAAAAATTAAACCTAAACTCAAAAAATAACAGCAGCATGAAGAGAGAATTTTCTCCTTCAGTCCAAATATTCTGGTTGTCACGTGTTTGTTGAGTGTTTTAGCAGAACAAACTTTTTTCTTTTGAAATGTTTTTGGATAAAACTTTGTGCTTCATTTTGACATGAAAAACTTCGTCTCACAGCTTATCTCTAAATCCTTTCTGTTTCTCAGAAGTGGCTCATTGTCTCACAGCCCCGACCAGAAAAAGCAGTCCGCCCAGTGGTCAGCTCCTCGCAGAACTCCGCCCGTACCCAGAGGGAGGCTGAACCCCATTGGAGGATCGAAGTATTCAGGCCCCGCCTACCAGCACCTTCAGGAAGTGGACCCATCTGAGAAGGAGGCAGAAGCACAAAAAGGGTGAGAACTCAAAGTCCAAAAATGTCACAGTTCAACATTTCCATTCAGAAAATCTATATTTGAAGCAATGCTGAAGAGTTTTTCTTTTGGCTATTGCTTTCAAACTGGTTTCAGTGGTTCTTGAGCCAGAAACCTGAGCATCTGCACAGACAGCACTCTGCTGCCCTCTGCTGACCAGAAACTGCTCTTAACAGTTTTGTAGTTTGGGTAGGAACACCCTCTTTACCTGCTTTATGGCAATAGCTGTTTACTGTGCCGGTAGCTCACGTAAAGATTAGCTTTTAGCTTTTTCAGTTTGCTGACCATCGATAAAAAGCACAAAATAAGAAGATTTTAGTTTTTTTTTGTTGGCATAATGGCGGAGCCGGGAAGTAAAAGGAAGGGTAATGAGTTTGGAGGTGAAGCAAAAAGCTAAAACATCAGCCTACGCTAGTTTGAGGGAGCTGAAGGAGGCTACAAAACCACGGACTGATGGTGACCTGGCTTTGTTATTACTGGACTTGTCCAACAGTTTACTTCGCACCTTTTTTAGTATCAGTTGGCTTGTCTTAGCGTTAGCTTCTGTTAGCATCAGATTGTTGTTGGCGCTAGCTACAACAGGCTGTGCAGGGTTGTTTACGACGGTTGTAATTCGGCTTTCAATCAGTAGGAGGGAGAAGCAAGAAACTTTAGTGCTGCTGACCCAGATCATGCTATTTTAAACCTTTGAGAGCAAAGGTAGGCACAATATATCATCAAATATTACTGTTGGCACTATTGAGATGTCGTGTGATCGTACATATGAGTTATTTTCATCAGCCTGAGTTTGTACCCAGAAATGAAACGGTTCGTTTCAGTGAAGCTCCGCCTGCACCCGCTCTGACAAAACACGCCTACATCAGCGTCTTAGGCAGCTTCTTGTTGTATTGGGATTGGTCGTGTCATAAAGCATCTGCCTTTCATCTTGTTTTGCCATGTCCTGACGCCGGTTCGACTCCTCGTGTCGGCAGTCATTTATTTAGCTGCTGAAGCAGATTTCATTTTCTTTATATTTTAGTTTTATTGATTATTTTCTGCAGAATATTTTGTGTCTCTAAAGATGTTTGAATTTGGTCGTTTCCAAGCAGCATTTAGTTGGTTTCCTCTGCTCACCTCACATGAACTCACCCTGGCTGCAGAAACAGAGATTAGTCCTGATATTTAAACAGTTGACCAATAAAGGGTTGAAAGCATAACACTGGCAGGTGTAGCTAACAAAGTTCCTGCTGAGACCAGGAGTCCAACTGGTGTAAGGGTCATAGCAAATCAGCACAAGGCAGGGGCTCTAACCACCAGACTACCAAGTCTGTTACTAAGCATCAGGTGCTAGAACACTTGTCCTGTGCTGCCATTACATGCATCTGTGGACAGGTCACATGGTTTATACGGCGGTGTTTTGTCCCCAATGCAGAAGTAATCTATATCCACTCTGGTACCGGTGCAGGTTTAAAGCAGTCATCTGTGGAATGGTCACATTCTCACCTGCAGCATGAAATGAACCAATCTAGGCTTGCAGCTTGAAGAAAGTGGGCATTACCTCTACTTCACACTGGAGGCATCAGCGGTGCGGAACAGCTAGCAGAACGGTTTACTCGCGAGCTTTGCTGCGTGCAAGTCCAGACCAGGAGAGACTCAGCTGCGTAGCAGCTTCTCCGCCGTGCTCCTCGGCCGAACTCGCGAGATCACCAGATCCCTCGAGACTTCAAAGGTCACGGTTTGTTTATGCCATCCGCCATTAAACCAAAAAGAAGAAGAAGAAGTCACGTTTGATATCGCTGTTTAATGTCATATATAATGTTCCTCTCCACTGCCAGGATTAAAGCCATGAAAAACACACGGCTGCACTTCTCAAACGGTGCTGGGAGTAACTAAGCCGTTATGTTAACTGCATAAATTGACGTGTCCCAGAAGCAGGTTGCAGCATAAATAGAACCCGATCCTATCGTTAGCAGCGTGGTGCAATGCACCGCTTCTGGGACACACCTGAAAATTTTGGTGTTGTGGCCAGTTTGAATCACCTCCACAGACTATAATGGACTCTATTTGAAGCCGTGACGTTCTGCTGCCATTCCGCGCCGCTGATGCTTCCAGTGTGAAGTTGGGGTTAGTGACCTACTTCCAGGGGAGGTGGTTTCCAGATCCGAGGCTAGCATCATGGGGAGGAGAAAGACCTGATGACACACCTTGTGTCTGCAGGTCTCATCACAGAATCTGAAAACTTGCAGCTGAGACAGGAAAATGCATGAATGCAGGTTTGGGGGTATTTTTTATGAGGCAATAACAATATCACGATAACAAGCTCCAAAAAGTGGATCTGGCCCCTTTAATCTTTTAATTGTGAATATTCTCATAATTATGGTTTGCAGGGAAGCTGAAGAGATTTACATATGATATATATTTATATATGTGTGCTTTGCTTGTTTCAAGGTGCAGCTTTAAAAACGACTCCCTTCATTGTGTGTCTCCAAGTGCTGACTCACTCTCCTAAAACCCATTAAATAAAAAATACAGACCCGCCTCAGACAAAGCTCAGGATTCCATTTCAGGAGTGGAGATTTCAAAGCCAATTCTTGGGATTTTTTCTCCTTTCTTTAAGAAAAAGAAACAGCATTTTTAACATGCTTTCCTCCCCCTCATCCTTTTGTTTTCCAATCTGCTGAGCAGTGATAAAAACAAGGTCACGTTATGTTGCGGTCTGCAGTGCTGTGGCACAAGCTGAAAGGAAACGCTTAGGCTGGAGCTTTTAAGGACACACACTGCACATCTGTGTCTTTGTTCTCTCTGACTTCCTCACACACCTGTGTTAAATTCAGATTATCAGCTGGTTATTGTGGCGGCTTAGCGAGTACATCATTAATTAAATCATATTATTTAACAACCAGGAGAAATGTGAGGGATCTAATGAACAGGAATAGTGAAAGACGCTGCGCTTTGACCCATTTTTCTTTGCTGAATTATGAGTCAGTGTTTGAACCACCTGGACTGGCACTTCAGGCATCAATCCAGTGGTCCCAGCTCAGCATTAAGCTCCACATGCCCTAGATTCATGCTAGAGGAGGAAGTAGAAGAAAAATAAAAGCGCCGTACGTTCATGGTTCATTTAGCACCAAAATCTTCATTTACGCAGAAATTCACTAACACAACATGTCTCTAGTTTAGAATTATCCAGAGATTTATCCCAAAGGCTGAACAAACACCATCAGATAGGAACCGAGTTTAGAAAAACTGCAAACCTTAAATATTTGGTAATAGTTATAAAATAGGAATTAATGAGCTCTGCATAGAAACACAGAAATACTCACTGAATCATTTAAAATCATTTTAATAGAATTCTCAATCAGTTTATTATAGGATTTTAATGCTTTAGTCACTCAACATGGCTTAAAAGATGATCATTTTAAAACGGGTAATGACTCAGGCTCAGGTTTTTATCTGAATGATCCACTTCCTTTAGATCACAGCTCTGTCCGACACGTTTCCCCACCTAATGGAAAACCTCCACGCTCCAGTGCACCATATCTAAATTCCCTTTTATAACACACCCTCATGCAACAAAGTCTCACACACACACACACACTTACTGAGTCACTCACCCACCTACTCACTCATTCACTTTCTAAAAAGTCAGATTTCACCGAACAGCAGATGGACCAACAGACGGCAGCATCCCTTTTCTGTAGTTCTGCAGCCTGGTTGCCATGGAGACATTTGACCATGACTGCATAGAGACTGAGAGAAACACAGAGACAGAAATAACAGGGAAACAGTTCCAGAAATACAGAAACATTAAAAGCGACGACAACAAAAACTGGATGTAATAGAAGAGTGTGCAGATAGAATATGACAGCTAGAAAAGGCTTTCAAAGAGAAAAACGAGGCTGGTTTCTTTTTATTTCAGAGGCTTATCTCAACAAAATGGCAGACAGGGAGACAGAAGGTCCTGTGATGTTGCAGCTGTTTAAAGATAAAGCTGTTTTCAAAATGGCTGATGGGAAAGGATACAGAAACTGAGAGGAGTGTTGTCCTGGTCCCTGAGAATGCTCGCTTAGAGACACCTGCTTGTGCACACGTAGGCGTGAACACACCTACACGCATGCTCCAATGTTGCTTCAGGTCATTTTAGGATTTTATCAGCAGACATGTTGGGAAGTTATCTTCAGGGACACAGATTTATAAAACCTGGCTGTTGACACTTGCACCTGTAATGAGCTCCTATTAAAGATAAAAGCCTGGTCACTTATCTCCCCTCATTTGCACACAGCCTCCCTGTGATCCCCCTCCAGCTGCTCCCACATCGCCACGGGGTCTATATTTGAACTGCGCTTCATAGATTTGTGCAATCTGATTATGTTTCAGCACATGAAAAGAGAGATTTGTCTGTGAATGTTATCTTGGGAATTAGCACCCTCTCGTCGTCCCCTCTCATCGCTGGCAGGATTCTCTCTGTGGGCCCCAAATCTCTGCTGTGCTTTTTGTAGGAAGAAAAAAGAAAAACCTTTGCAGAGATAAAAAAAAGGAAGTGAATTCCTTTAAGTCTGTAAAAGCACCTTCTGCTCTCGTCACTGCGGAGAGTGAAGCGTGATGCGTTGGTTTTTGACACGACAGAGAAGTTCCTTTCTTTCCAAGAGCATTATGAGTCATTATACAAAGATAATGGGGCTCCGCTACAGATTAACGCTGGGTTTGGACCCTGATAAGGCAGAGAAAATGGTTAGTGTTGGATAGAGATGACGTCAGAAACCAGTGACCCCAGCTCAAGGCCCAGAAATGAGAACGTTTAGGGTGGAACCAGCTTCAGCGATATGAAGACTGGTGAATGGGTCAGAACCCCGTGGGTTTGGATCTTACGCTGTTAGTTAAATTAATGACATCGTCTGAAGATAACAGAAGCTCGTTTCATCCACAGATCATAACAGGAATCTTAATCAGGTGTGGTGAATCCTTTCAGATAATTATCCTGTAATCTCAAGCTATTTAAGCACCATAATTTAGTTCACTTCAAATTAAAAGCTGATTTTTCGAGATGATCTGATAAATTGCTCCAATATTACAAGGAAATAGACTCTTATCTCAATAAGGGGTTGTGTTTTAGTTCAAATGTGGCAGGTTTAGCTGATCACTCCCCCAAAACTGAGAAAAACTTTGTACATTTACTGATTTCTTGTCTGTTTGTGTCTGCCTGCCGAGGTTTTTGTTCATTTTCTAATTTTCAAACTAAAACTCAGCTGGTTCTTTATCCTTCTCCACTCAGACGATGATACACATGTCCTTCCTACATAGGCAGGTTACTTCTTGGTTTCTGCACCAACATGTTGTTAACAAGGTTCCAAATTCAGTGACGTTCCTTTATCTCTGTAGTGAAACATAGCCTAGGTTTAAAATCAGATATTTATAGATTTAATGAGTATCACTTTCTGTTGGGGTCTCCAGTCCTTGACCCCCAGCATGTTCTGCGTTGGTTGAAGCCAGGAACCCGAGAGCTCTATCTCATTCAGTTCTACAGATGTTGAGCTCAAATGGTGTCACAATAGCTAAGAAGCAGTTCTGTCACTTTGAGCACTAACTGATCATTTGAGATCCGTTTGATATCAACTGTTAGCTTCAACTCTGTCTGTTAGCAAATCATCTTGTGCGTGTGCATGTGCGTGTGTGTGTGTGTGTGTGTGTGTGCGTGCGTGCGTGTGCGTGTGCATGTGCGTGTGCGTGCGCACGCGTGCGTGTGCACGCGTGTGTGTGTGTGTGCGTGTGCACGCGCGTGTGTGTGTGTGTACGTGTGTGTGCCCGACTTTTTTAAACCACGTATATGGGTCATAAACTAAAGGAAGATGTATTTTTTTGGGATATCACGCCTGTGCCCGTCCATTTAAAGCCACAGTATACTCGCTTTCATCCATCTCGCCGTGTTTTCTAGTGGAGCAAAACACTTCCTGTTCCCCATTTGAGTGTTGCGCGACTGCAGGGTCACGTGAGTGAAACCCAGCAATGGCTGCTACGATCTGGTGAGAACTTTACCAATGTCACCATACCAATGTTTTAAAGAACTGATGTAAGATAGAAATAAAACAAAATCTCAAAAAAATATAAAATGATGTTTAGAATCTTTGAAAGTCCATCCATCCATTTTCTCCCTCTTATTCGGAGTCGGGTCGCGGGGGCCACTTAGGGCAGGACCTCGTCCCTGACCTGGAGAAGGCATTCTACCCTTTTCCGACTCAAGACCATGGTCTCGGATTTAGAGGAGCTGATTCTCATCCCAGCTGCTTCACACCCGGCTGCGAACTGCTCCAGCGAAAGCCGGAGATAACGTTCTGATGAAGCCAACAGGACCACATCATCTGCAAAAAGCAGAGACCTGATCCTTAGGCCACCAAAACGGATCCCCTCACCACCTTGGCTGCACCTAGAAATTCTGTCCATAAAAGTTATGAACAGAATCGGTGTCTTTGAAAGTCACTTTGTTTAATTTCTGCTGTGATTCAAACAAAAATTCAGTGTTTGTTGCTCTGAACCTTTGGATAAAAACCTTCTGAATAAATAAAGTTATATTCCATTAAGTTGTGTTTTTCTCCATAAGTGTGCTTTCTTTAGTACATCTGAATGCAGTCATTCACTGTGAAGAAGTAAGAGAACCAGACTAAACTAAGCAGCACAGACATGATGGATTGATAACATCAGAGCTTTGTGAACACGCTGGTGCTCTGGCTCACCGTAGGTCAGATCGTGAAAAAATATCTGAGAGCGCACAAAGCACATTTCAAACTTTTCCCTTCACCATGCTTACACAATCTCTGAGTGTGACTCCGATCGCTTTTCTACAACAAATGATTCTGACCTAAGAGCAGCTTGTTCTGCAGAAATCACACAAATGATCATGTTTGTCCGTGGCTGCAGCTGAGTGTCTCAGCTCCTCAACACACTCAGCTTGTTACAATCAATAATAATAACCTCTTACACACACGTTTGTGTGCGTGTGCGTGTGTGTTTGTTTGTGTGCGCATCTGTGTGCGTGTGTATGTGTGTGTTTGTGCATGTGTGTGCGTGTGTGTATGTGTGCGTGTGTGTGTATGTGTGAGAGTGTGCGTGTGCGTGTGTGTGTGTGTGTTCGTGCGTGCGTGTGCGTGTGTGTGTATGTGTGTGTGTGTGTGTGTGTGTGTGTGTGTGTGTGTGTGTGTGTGTGTGTGTGTGTGTGTGTGTGTGTGTGTGTGTGTGTGTGTGTGTGTGTGTGGACTTGGGTACAGTGAGATGAAAGGAAAGATGTCAGACTCATCTTCTTCCCCCTCAGCATCCTCGGTTAGCCTGTGAGATGGCAGAGGGCAGAGAGCTGCGCCTCTGTGTCTTCTGCCAGCTTCGGCGTGGGAGTTTGAAAAGGCGATCGAGTTGCAAACACACCCGAGACACAATGACTTTTTCTTCTGAGTGAAGTGTGGAAGTTTTTCTCCTGCTGAATAACCTTTTCTCCCTTCTTTCCCTTTCTGTTTTCATTCAGAGTCGACATGCAGGAAGAGAACCAGGGAAACGACTCCAGACAAGATGCCTTTGTACATATGCAAACTCCCGTTGCTATGGAGACGCCATCAGCTTTGCCTTGGTGCGGTCATGAGGAGGTGCTTTCAGGCCCTCGCCCTCTGCCTCACGTGAACAGCCACCACAGCCTGATGAGACCCAGCCGGCGCCATAGCCTCTCCCTGCCTCCCCCGTTTCGCTCCTGCTCCATCCCCATCATCCCTTCTGTCCAGTGTCACCACGACAACGAGGCGTCGTGTATGCAAACCAGCCCAGAAACTACAGAGATGTCAATCACCTGCAGCGCCACGCCCTGTAAGCAGGAGAGGAGAGAGAGGTCGACGCGGGCCCGGCTGTTCTCGTCCTCCTGCTCTTCTGCCGTTGGGCAGGACGAGGTGGCGCTGCTGCTGGAGGAGGCGCAGGAGCAGCTCAGAGCGCTGGCTCACAGGAAGCAGGAGGAGGGCGGGATCTTCGCCAGATCTACAGCCATTCAGGTGGAGGCCAGAGAAACTGTCTGCTTCTTGAACCTTAATGGAGGAAGTTCTGGGGGACTTAGCTATAACGGACCCATGCAGACCCAGCTTCTGAGCCAACCACACAGAGACTCGGGCCAAAGCGGCCAATGAAAAGACCGCTTAGGACCTCCACTTTTTCTGTTTGACAGACCCTGGTGTTCTGTATCTGTGAATGGAAACATCAAATCAAAAAGAAAATTATATATATATATATAAATATATATCATGGAAACTCCTAATGAAATGCATACTGTACGGATACAAGCATATGGTCACCTTTACACAGACTGACGGAAAAGAGAAAAAATATTTACGTGCATTCATTTACAAAAGAAGACAAACACTTCTCCTTAGACAAAAAGAAACCAAATAGTCTGTCAAATCCATGATGTTTTTAATTGTAAAAAGAATATATAAATAAATATATATAAATATATATGGATATAAATATATGGAATTTAAAAAGTGACCAACATGAAGAACACAGGAATGATGTTGCTATTTTTCTTTTGTTTTTAATTTGAATAACTTTCCCTGTTTACTATGAATTCTGTCACCTTTTGTAACAGAAGAGCTTCATCGATGTCCCGCCGCACGAGCCACAAATCCGATTCTGTCAAGTCTCACACAGGAGCCTCCACGACAATTTCACCCCCTTTGCCTTTTTCAAAACTACTACCCAGCCAAGAAATACATTACTGCCCTCTGTGGTAATCATTTGGAGGATTTATGGCACAAAAACAAAACTCCCCAGCTGAGTGTGTTTGTGGGGACAACCCGCCCAGAGAGCAGGAAGAACTTCTCTCTTCGTTCTGAGTCGGCTTTGCTTCAGTCAGAACACACACACACACACACACACTTGTGCATTATTATTTTACCGACTGTGTTTGGATGAACAGCCTGCAGGACAAAGACGGACAGATCACCGGAGTGAATCTGATATTTTTTAAGTTCTCCATTTTTAGTTACTAATGAACAATGCTGCTTTCTGGGGTGGATGGGGGAGAGAACCGTGTGGTTTTTGGTATTGAAACAAGAAATAAATGTCTCTATGTTGTATCCTAACGTGTGAATCAGAAGCTTCTGAGTCTCTGAAGTTACAGCCAAAATGTTTCTGGTGTCAAAAAGCTTAAAACAAAAGTTGCCACTCTGGTTAAAGTATCTTGTTTGAGTGTTTGGTTTATTTTTGCCTCTTTTACAGCAAAAGTAGGATTCAGACTTTGGTCTTCTTACAAACAACTTCTGCACCAATGAGGAAACATGAGATCTGTTGTTTTTAATTGTTGCAGCCAAGTTTCACACAAGGAATGGTTTTTGAAAATCTGTTTCAGTCAAAATGAAAAAAAGTTTAGGGAAAAAAACATGTTAAGTGTTTCTAAAGGGAATATTTTACCTTTTTTAAACATTTCCAAGTGTTTTAGTGAATGTTTACTTCTAGAGGTAACATAAAAGAAGAGAAGTCTGGCTTTGCCGTGGAACATCGAGCTTGCAGCAGTTGGATTAAAGTTGGAATCATACACAGGTACAAAGTGGAGGCTAATTTGGTTTCTAGGCATGTGAATAAAATCTCAAAGGAAAACATGTCAAAGTTTGGAAAATAAAGCAGCTCAGTTAGGAAAAGATGAAAGAGCAAGTTCAACACATTTGTAGTGGTCTTAGGATAAATGAATGCCTTGTGAATCGATCTCTGTGAGAAAAACTCTGGCAGGAAGTAGAGGTTAGTGGAGTGGGAGGCAGAAAACAGCAGGATCTGGAGTCTTACTTCCTGATATCCAGACATCTCTCCTCTGATTGGCTAACAGCAACACGACTCTACCACTGACTCTGTTTGCTCTGCAACGTTGATGTTTTATCTCCACAAATAACACAAGCCTGGAGGAGTTCTGCTGTGTGGTGGAGGTGCTAATGCTAACGGTTAGCTTCTACTAGCCCAGACGTTCTCTGCTGTTTCCTGGACGCTGAACCAACAACAGCCTTCCCCTCTGAGTCACTAAAGGTTCAGGACTTGTTTGGTAAAGTTTTATTATTAAATTCTGATTTTTCCAACAAGCAGAAAGTGACAATCACATTAAACTCAAAAGTGTTAATTTTCTCTGTTAAAAATGGCGTCTAGTGTTTATATATCTGAGGAGGCTGATTAGTCAACTTTACTATGCTCTGAATTTTGTTTCAATGAAATCAGCAAAACAGGTTAACATGTTGGCTCAGACCCCAAAAATATTCCAAAACTCCTTTCAATATTCTCTTGTTGGTATTAGTATGGCAAGCCGTTTTAACATTTATTAAGCAGACTGGAAATGCATTCTAGATATCCATAATAACATTCCTACTATCCACAGTGAACATGTAATTCTTCCTAGGACAAATGACGTCACATTTCTCATTCATGTGTATTGGGTTGATAGCGCCTCCTATCTACTATTACATTCTTCCTGTCTAGAACGAACATTGTGGAATAATATAGCACATTTAAATACAGTCACTGAGGTTGGATTGCTCATTTGTGCTCTCTCCCATCCCTGTCCCTCCTCCTGGCACTGGATACCACAGACTAGGGTGCTGAAAGACCTCAGCCTCCTCAGGAACAACATTCTGCTTTTTGTACAGGTATTGTGCTACCAGTCCCGTGTATTTTTGGACCACTTCTACTTCCTCTCCCTTGATCCAAACTGCTTGTAGACCCGGTCTAGACCTCCTGAAGTCTACCACCACTTTCTTGTTTTTGTTTTGTGGTGTTAAGCTTCAGGTGGTTTGTGTGGCACCGCTTCTTCACCAGGTGTCCTTCTCATCCTGGTCCTCAGTAAAACTCCCCATGATGGCCGTCATCTACAACACAACATGCTTTAGAGGTGTAGCTAAAGTCTGAGGTCTACAGGGTGGAGAGAAAAGGAGAAAGCACAGTAAGTGGATTATTTTAGACTCCACCCATTTCACAACATTTGGTCCAAAGGTTGGAAACAACACCAGATAATGCTGCCACTATGTTTACCAGAGTCTCTGGGGGCCTCTTTGTGAAGGAATGTGGCATGTTGATGCTTGGAGCCACACATAAACAAAATTATTGGACACATTCACACCAACGTGCCCTATCTGTTACACAGCTGTGACCAGGACACACCTGGCAGTGAATGAAGCTCAGAACAAGAGTGGATACCAGCAGAAGGATGTTGCAGAGGGTTTTGGCCCATTTTGGTGTCACATGTATAACTGTGCTGCCCATTCCATGGATGTGCGATCCATACACGCTGTAAGGTGACCAATCAGACTCTAAAAACACAACACATGCTATCATAGAGAGAAATAATTGAGTAGTTTATTGTTTTCAATTTTTTTATAGAATAGAATAGACTTCATTGATCCCACAGTGGGAAAAGTCACAGCAGCACAAACACTCAAAACGATAATTAGAAGATAAATAAAAACAAGGATACATGTATATACACATAGGCAGTAATTTAGTATTGTAATCTTAGATAACTAAAAAAAACACAAATAAAAGATGAAAACAAACTTGGTACCAGCACTATGCAGCATACTGTAAGAGACACAGACAACAATGTGAATCCGGTATTGCACAAGTATAGAACACATGAATATTGCATTGGTGTTATTGTGTACCAGGATGATACCAGCACAGCTTAAACTGAGGAGTTATACACTCTTACAGCAGAGGGGATGAAGGATCTACGATAGCGCTCAGTTTTACATCTGGGATGTCCAAGTCTACCTCTGGAGGAGCTGTTCATGATCTCCACAGTGGAGTGCAGTGGGTGGGAGGGGTTTCTTAAGATGGAGGTCATCTTCCCCAGCATCCTCCTTTCACACGTCTCCTCAACAGAATCCAGCGGGCAGCCCAGAACCCAGCTAGCTTTGGTAGCTAGCTTGTTCAGTCTCTTCCTGTCTCGGTCAGAGCTGCCTACACCCCAGCTGACCACAGCAGAGTGAATAACAGAGCCAACAACAGAGTGATAAAAGGATTTTAGCAGCTGGGAATTAACTCCGAAGGACCTCAGCCTCCTCATGAGATGGAGGCGGCTTTGGCCCTTCTTATACAGAGCATCTGTGTTGTGGGACCAGTTCAGTTTACTGTTGAGGTGAACACCCAGGTACTTAAAGGTGTCCACCACCTCAATGTCTGCTCCCTGGATGTTTACTGGTGAGTGAGGAGGAGTGTTTCTCTGGAAGTCAATCACCATTTCCTTTGTTTTACTGGTGTTCAAGCGAAGGTGGTTACGCTCACACCAGTCCACAAAGTCCATGATGACTGACCTGTACTCCTGGTCGTCCCCCTCAGACACACAGCCGACGATGGCCGAGTCATCAGAGAACTTCTGGAGGTGACAGCTGCTGGTGTTGTAGGTGAAGTCCGAGGTGTAGAAGGTGAAGAGAAAGGGTGAGAGCACTGTACCCTGCGGAGCTCCGGTACTACACACAACCACCTCAGACGTACAGTTGTGCAGCCTCACGTACTGTGGCCTGTTGGTGAGGTAGTTGATGATCCATGCGGTCAGATGTTCGTCCACTCCTGCACCCCTCATCTTCTGCTGCAGTAGACACAGCTGGATGGTGTTGAAGGCACTGGAGAAGTCGAAGAACATGATCCTCACAGTGCTTTTTTGCATCTCGAGGTGATTCAGAGCCCGGTGCTGCAGGTAGATGAGGGCGTCCTCTAGTGATGCGCGGGTTAGGGTTTTCTTCAACCCGCGGGTACCGCAGATTTCAAAAAAGTCTGACCCGCACCAAACCGCCCCGCATCAATTTGTCTAGTTTTACAACCCGCCCTGCCTCATTAAAAACACGTTATAATATTGAGCTTCTTACCTCGCTGAATCTTTCCCAAACACGCGATTAGTTTTTCCCTCCTTTCTTTTAAGAATGTAAACTCCAAAACGAATTTTTTCCTCTATCGGTTTGTTGATGTGGCTGCCTGCCACCTGCTTGGAGCGCACTTTGCTGCCGCGTTCTACGTGCCTACGTCATAGGGTCAAAGGTTATCTGACGTTATAACGTTTTAAAACATGACCGTGTTTAAAAAACTGTCTTAAATATTATGTTTTACAAAATGAAGCATTAATTAATGTCTTTATCTTCAGTGTGCATATCTATATAATATATATATTTGATGAACCCGCCCCAAACCGCACCGCACTGAATTAATAATTTATTAACCCGACCCAACCCGACCCGCGGGTAACCCACGAGACCCGCGGGTTGGAAGACGACCCGCGCATCACTAGCGTCCTCCACCCCCATGTTTGGTTTATATGCAAATTGGAGTGGGTCTATTTATCACCTACGTTCAGTGGTGACCCCGGAAAATTTAAAGGAACATGGGGCAGGATCTTTAAAAAATCTGTAAAAAATTAAACATGTATGTTCATTTTTTCAAAGCTAATGGGTGATGAAGCATTATAAACCAAAAAGAATGAGGCCACCCATGTATCGTTCCATTTTCTTGAACAGGCTGTTTGCTGCAAAATGCGCTGCAGTTCGGTCACGAATTTCCCGCGCTGCCCTACGGATATGGCGTCAATTGACACTGCTTGCGCGTTCATGACAGCTTCAAAACAGAAAGAAAGTGTGTTCGATACTGCAGATCGGTAGGTGGCGCTATTGCACCTTAAGTTGCTTGCCAACCCGCCAAACTCCAAAAGAAGAACTGTGGGAATGGATTCTACTGCAACCAGCAAACGACCAAGCGTGGCACAAAGGAAGTTTATTCAGCGGCATCTCGTGAGTCAAAAACCAAATATGGTAAAAGACAGGCAGGGACCCGAATCTATATCGGATACGTGATTGACGAATGGAGGCTGCTTCAACTATATCTGGGACTCAAAAAGGATGCTGCCATGGCTCATTTCCTAGTGAGCAGGTAAGAAACATTATAGGTTGTGTTTAGAGATGATGACAATGATCTGACCTCACCGATGACTCAGAGAGAGCTAGCGTGCAGTAGCATTAGCTGTGATCATGCTACAGTAGTAGCATTAGCTGTGATCAGGGCTGCAGCGTGGATTGCTTCGCCGCAATATTGTCCGTGAGAGCGGCGGGGAGTTGCCTTTTCAGCGTGAGATATTGGAGGTGTGGCGTGAGAGCGTGTGAAGAGGGTCAGGTAATGGTATTTTTGTGTTTGTGTAACATAGCCGTCTGCGCACGCTCCCGTGCTGGGCTGCAGTTACTCGCAGAGCCGTGCGCGTCGCTCGTGCGCGTCGCTCGTGAGCATCGTTTCTTTTTTCCTGCCTCTAGCTCCTTTAAGGAGTTTACATTTTATTAATGCCGCCCACCCAACCCCCTTAAAATGTCAAATGTCTCCTTGAGTTTTATTTATTATTGGGTTGAAGACGACTGGCTTGGAGCTTCTATAATCTTTTACTTGCACAATGGCCTGTGTATGCTTTACTGCAAATGCATTGAAGCATTTGTGAAAAATTCATTCAAACATGCTGGTAAAGAGCTTCAGTCAACCAGGGACCAATAGTTAAACAGGAATCAGGGCGAAAATCCAACAGGACAACGTTTCTCCCTCTCAAGGGGACTTATTTAAAAAGGAAAGGTGTGGAGCAACAAGGTTTAAAGTTTGGTCGAGTTTACAAATCAGTCCCCAGAACATTTAGTAGGATTTTGTTCTCATTTCCTGATTATTTCTGTCCTTTTAAGCCTAATCCCCTGAAAACCACTAGAGCTGTAAGGAAGGTAACTGCTGAATGTTCTTCTTCTTCCTTAAAGTTTGACATCAGTTATAGAAAAGTAAACAAATTCACAGTTTTAATGAGACAGAAACTGTTGTTAGGTTTAAATTTGAGGAGGATGCAAGCTGATTGGCTGGTTGCTGAATCAGCTACATCTGTATTTATCTAGGAGACCAGACATTTCCACACCTGGTTTTTAATACCTTAGAACCACCATCTACCTGAGAATTTAGGTTTTATTTGCTTGACAGTCAATTAAACTCTGAAACAATATGCTTTTAACCTGTAGTGAGAGCTTCTTTAATGTGAACTAAACCCTAAAACTCTCCCCTGATGCTCCCACCTCAGAGTCACTAAGGTGTCAGCTGTCCACTTTCATCTACAGGATAAAGGTCAAGAGAAACGTCTCACCCGTGGACCTGGACAACCCGCTGGAAGGAAGTACATAGGGATTATTTCACTAACTAATGGAGCTCACACTATACTGTAAAAGCTCAGTACTCTGGGCTTTTCTTCAACTGAAACATCTTGTTGGGTGATAGGTAGGTAGGTCAGTCCTACTAAAATAAACAACATCATTAGAAAATAAGCTTCCTGAATTCATTTTTCTTGGTTAATGCTTTTCTTTTAATGCATACAATCACATTTGAATTTATTCTAAATCATATAAAACCAAACGTTTTATGAACAAGCACGTTGTGTACTTGTGTCAGTCATAGTTAGAGTTGACATGAAAACAGGTCGAGTTAACGAGTCATTTCAGGGTTCGTTTCAACAAATCCAGTTTGTTGAGAGCTGGCAGCAGTAAATGAGCTGAATCAGCCGGATACATTATGTTGATCAAACCCATTCATGTTACAATTAAGCAACAAAGTTGCTTAAATTCTGACAGAAATCCATAATAATGTGTGAAAGTGTGGTTTCATTTTCTACAAAAACATTATTTTTAAGAATCAGATTTACATGCAAAAGCAGAAATAAACCTTTGATGATAAATATACAACCCGATTTCTTTTCTGGACACATATTTAGGGTATTTGAGGCTTTTATTGACTTTCCTAAACATAACTACATTTTCAGAAAAAGCACAATTGCTTGGAGCTTGCAGGTAGAAAACCCATCTTAGTATCAGCGAGGAGGAAGAAAACTCATTTAAAGTCGGCGTGGCTGTTTTCCTCTCAGAGCATCTTTAAATGCTCCTGGAGCAACTGAGCATTTCTCACAGAATAACTTCCAGCCTGCTGGTTTTACATGATGGGAAACAGCACAGCAAGAGGAGCAAAGATGTGAATTTGATTAAAAACACAGACTGGCTTCTCTTTTAATTAGTCACAGATTTCCAGAGCTTGTCTGTTTCTTCTTCAAGTCAAAGTTTTATTTAAAGTGAAATGAGGTGTGCAGACAGACGTCTTTATGACTACTGAACAGCAGACGGGGCCATTTGTGGATGTTTGTCACTGATGAACGATCAGCAGCTTCGGCTTTCGTTGTGTTTCTCTGTCCAGGAAGGAAAACAGTAAACAGGAACCTTTTTTACCACGCGTCTCTGAGATCATTAGTGCCTCTAAATATAACATTTTTAGACAAAGGTTTCATTTATAAGGGAGTTCTAATTCATGGTGCATGAAAGATTATCTCTGTGTTATTGTGGAAAATAACAAACCACTTTATGAATAAACTACAAGTAAAGCTGGACGATTGCCACAATTGTTTTTTAGTAACAGCTCCATGCCCCACATGAATGAATAATTTTTTTTCAGTTTTTCCAGCTAGTCAAGTTTCAGCCCAGTGAGATGCTAGTATTAAGTTATTTTGATTGGGTCATACCAAAGCCTTTAAAAATGGGACCCAGTGACTCCCCGCTTGACACTCAGCACTAAGGGGTTGGATCGGGGGGTTAAACCACCAAATGGTTCCTGAGCGCAGATACAGCTGCAGCTCCCCATGGGGATGGGTCAAATGCAGAGATTTCACCAGGGTGTGACGACTAATGGGACTTTAATCTGTATTCCTTTAAAAGCTCTACCAACTTCAGGATGTACAGCACTGCTCCCCCTCCTGAGATGCTGCTGGTGGACCAGAATCTCCTGGAAGTCATTAAAAAGTCCTTCTAAAACCTTGAGCTTCTAATGACCTGCAAACCTTGTACTTCAGACCACTGAGCAACAGTCCAGGACTTGTTGAGATGGTTCTGAAGTATCTGGTTCAGAATCGGTTTGACATGAGAACTATAACATCTGTAGCTCATGTCGGTCTGTGTGTAGAAGCTCTTGATGCTCTGATGTTGATGATCCGCTCAAGGCTGTGGCTCTCCCTGGGGCGGGTGCTCCTCTTCCTACTCACCTAACTTGAGACTAACTTTCTAAATAGAGAGAGACATTTCTCATGTATTGAGATGCACCCGTATCCACTCATTATTGCATTTGCACAGTCTTTCTAGCCCATTTTGGGGGGGTTCTGAAGCACCCCTAAATTGAATCCCAGCACTCCTAAAAACCAAATAATGGAACACCCCACACACACACACACACACACACACACACACACACACACACACACACACACACACACACACAGCAGTAAGTGAAACTATAGGGATTCTGATTAGCTCTGGAGGAGTTTTACTTCTTTAGTGTGGGTCTGTTTTTATCTGCAGCACCTTTATTTAGTATTTCTATGATTGTTGAAACACATCAGTAACCATCATCTACCTGTTTAGAGATCAAGTGAATGAGCTACAACAATATTTGTGTAAATATCCTGAACTCCTGAGAGATTGTAAATATAGGCTAGAAAGCCCGTCTCACCACCATCACAACAACTCCTAAGTAAATATTTGATGTAAGGATGCTTTCCCATCCCTCCTGTGGAGCTGAGACGTGTAGAATCAGAGCCTAAACACGCTGAAGCTGCTCTGACAGCTGCATATTCACAAGCTTTTATGTTGAGTTTCCCATTAAATTTTCACCTGTCTGTGTTGTGAGTGAAGAAGACATTCAGTTAAACAACTCTACAGCTCCAGCCTCCTGCTCTCGTTTCCCTTCATTTTCCTGAATCTGAACAGGTTTTTTTTGCACCTTGCTGCTTGAGCTTTAGTCAGAGGCAGCTGTGACCGTCGGTTTACGCTCTGTGAGTGTGTGAAAGGGGCTGATGGCAGGAGTAGAGGCCATCGGGCCAGAGAGATAAGAGCTACAGCTTGATCCTCCAAAAGCGCCGCACTGCCAGACCCAGCAAACCCATCAGACCTCGTCTGAACCAAACACCAAATCAGTGTCACTGAGTCCAGATGAGCGTTATGTGTGCTGATTTAATCTTACCTGCATTCATGTTTGTGTGTAAACGTTTCCTTACATTTGCCCTCTGGTCTCCAGAGTCGGGCAGAGAAAGAGAGGCGATGAAAACCTCAGCAGGACTGTAATTCAGCACATTTCTGTTCTCAAAAGCAGAATTGTGGCGTGTGACAGGAAAGCTAATCCTTGGTAGAGCTACAAGAGCCTTGGGTTGGAAATCTCTGCCAAAGTTCATGTTTGTTCATATAATATGTGCCTGCTTGTGTTTCCTCCAAATCATTTCTGTTTACATCGTAGCCTCCGTTCTCACCATGCTGTTTTCACTTTCAATGAACTGACAGATTTTCATTGACGTACTGGAAATGTTATTAAAAAAGAAAACATACTGGAGCAGAAAATAAAGCAGATTCCACCTCAACGTGAAAGCTAAGATTAGCTTGTCATTTAAGACAAAATATGCAGTCTTTCCTTTTAGTTTGTGAGCTAAATTTGCTGGTGTCAGAAGCAGCCAGGAGCTAATCCTGTTGCATCTGCTGATCCACTAATCTTCAAACGCTTTCAGCTTATAATGAGCAGTTACAGGGCACACATAGAGGAACATGCCAGCAAAATGTGAACAAAGACACCATGAGTGTGGCTCAGGAATTATGAAATCTAAGTGTGCTGTGACAACATTCCCATTACAAGTTTTTGTGTGAAGTTTCATACAGAATATCCTTTTTACCCTCAACTGAGCCTATTTCTACAACTAATACTAAAACATAAACTTGTGAAACAGTAAATTCTTGAAGATGATTTTTGCATTTATAAAATCCAGCTGCAGGAGGATTCGTCCTCCTGGTGCTAATTTAAATGTTTTCTTTCTTTATCAATGCAAATGAGTCCAAATGATCTTTGTTATTCATCTATATTTGTATGCAAAATGAGAAATTCTCAGAAAAATATGTTAAAGGCTGCCAATGCAGTCACTGTCCAAAACGTTCCATAATGATTCAGGACTTTGGAAGTTTTTAATCATCTAAGCTGAGACAGAATGTCTACATCTTGATACTGTGTTAGGATTATAAAGAGAAGCAGGATCAAAGGAGATGTTAAAGCTGCTGCCAGTGGTTCACTGGTATCACCATGGTAACCCAGTGACTGATCAAGTGGATTAGAACTGTAAACTTGAGAAAGGAGGGTTTGTTTGTAAAACGTTTGGAGAATTCAGATAACTAAAAAGTAGTTGTGACATCATCACACATGGTTGACCATGGTCATCTTCAGCCACTTATCTGGGTCTGGGTCGTGGGGGTGGCAGCTCCAGGCATGTCCTGAGTCTACCTGGGGCCTCCTGCTGGTAGGACATTCCTGAATCACCTCCTCTGAGAGGAGGGTTTCTGACCAAATGTCTGAATCACCTCCTCTGGACATGGAGGAGCAGCGAGTCTCTCCAGGATGTTCAAGCTCTTCACCCTATCGCTAAGGCTGAGCCCAGTCACCCAACAGAGGAAACTCTTTTCAGCAGCTTGTATTCATGATCTTGTTCCTTTTGTCATTAACCAGAGCTCATAACCCGAGGTGAGGACTTAGCTCCCTCTTCACCACAACAGTCAAGTTCAGCATCCGCATCACTGCAGACCCCGCCCCCTCCGTGTCTCACTCGTGAATAAGACCCTGAGACACTAAAGCCTCCTCTTCAGGCGTCTTCAGTGTGAAAATGTGTGTTTGTGTTTCTAAATTGTTGTTGTTTAGGACGATGGTGGCAGAGGAGTTAAGTGGCCGCCTTGCAATCAGAAGGTTGCAGGTTCGCGTCCCGCTCAGTCTGTCGCTGTCGTTGTGTCCTTGGGCAAGACACTTAACCCGCCTTGCCTGCTGGTGGTGGTCAGAGGGACCAGTGGCGCCAGTGTACAGCAGCCTCACCTCCGTCAGTGCGCCCCAGGGCAGCTACGATGTAGCTCATCCCCACCAGCGTGTGAATGGGTGGATGACTGATTGTGTTGTGAAGCGCCTTGGGGGGTTGTAGAACCCTAAGAAGGCGCTATACAAATACAGGCCATTTTATTTGTCTGCTTCAACACTCCTGACTTTATTCAGTGGTGATTAAGAGGCTTGATGAGCTGCTGTACAGGTGATGAGTCGTGTTGGAGCAGGAAAACAACTAAAACATGCTGGAGGGTATAGGAGGGTGGGGCTGTTTCACTCATGTTATCCCATAGTTGTCTATGGGAAACTGTCAGTGAGCAGAACCACATCAGAGGTTTGAGTGGTGACAGAACTTTGAGTTGAGCTTTTTTCTACAGACTTTTGAACAAATGTAGCCGTTTTCAAGGTAATTAGTCATACTTAGTTTGTTTTACTTTGGCTGATAATGGATAAATCTGTCAGACCCAGTGTTTTCCTTGGTTGTTTGCCTCATTTCTCACCTGATTTCAAACACCTGGATTTCATTAGTCCACTTAGTATAAAGCCTTCTCATTGTCAACAGCTCAGTCTCACTGATTGATCATCCTGTCCCTCAACAGGGATGTTTAGTTTATTTTCTTTATTTCTTTTTTCTGCCTCTCATCCTTGCTTTATGGGTTTTTTATGTTTTCATTGGTTTTCCTGCCCTGCAGCAGAATAAATCCCTCCTGAACGCTCCACGCATTCCCGACCTCAACACCTCCTCACTGTGGTGAGGTCTCGCCCCCACAGCAGGACACCCCACCCCCTTACCCCTGCCTTAAAAAAGACAAACCCGTACCCGAGTGGGGCTTTTAACAACATAACACAGTGGAAAAGGTTCTGTTTTTTCCTTAAATAATTTTAAAAATATCAGTTTTAATAAAGATTCTGCAAAATCACAGCAGCTCGGCACAGATGGATGATTTATTCATTTTCTAATATGTGACTAAACACTTGGATTTCACCAGGAAAAATCCCAGGTTGACTTGAGGCAGATTGTGACATAACTAATATAACAGAGCTTTGTTATGCATGTGACATCTAAAGACATTTTGTTTCATTTCTGGGAGGCTTTAGATATTCCCCACTGAAACATTTCATTTTGTGACAGCAGAACGTTGTCAAACACAGCTGACTTCTCCCCTCCAGGCTGAGACGAGTGATTCTTCTTGTGAAGTTACAATTTCAATGTGTTTTTTCTTCTGCTGTTGTCACTTTTTCTCACACTTATGAAACAACATGGTTCCGTCTTTGACTATCGTTTAAGGTTAGGAAACAGATCAGGGTATAATTCCAAACGCTGCACTACATACTCTGACTAATGAAACTGTTTCTGTGGTTTTTGAATGGAGAAAAGGCAGGGCATTCCAATAATCGGACCCAGGATGTATAAAAGCCTAGAAATCTAGACAGACAGTTGTCGAAGCAAAATGATTTAGCTCTGCCTGTCAGTCTAGCCACGCTCCATAGGAGCCTCAGCAGGTCTACCATTGGCCGGAGCAGTATTGTGTCTTGCCAATCACAGTTCTTTACAGCTTTGGTGGTCCAATCACAGCACTCTATCAGTTTGGTGGGTGGGATGATGCAATGGAGTGGAACAACCAAGACGGTGACGGCTCGTTTGAAATGGCTTTGGTTTCAACTTTGGACTACTTAGACTTGGGCTTTTCTTTGAGTCAAGAGCAGAGAGAGGTCTTTTATTTAGAATAAGGATGTATTTGCATCTTCTTTAACAGTGTATGGCAGACTGCCCTGTTGACTGACATCCACGGCAGTGAGTACGTCTATGGCATCAAAACGGACTCAGTTCCATGTAAACTCAAAAAATTAATTTGTAAATTCAAGCAAAAAACTTGAAACTTGAAAAAAGAAATTGTAAATTTTAAAAAGTAAATAAAAAAATAAATATGACTGTAAACCTAAAAGTGTAACCAAAAGAAAACTCTCATTAAGGAAAACTAAATGAAACAAAAGTTGTGGCTGAGTTTACGTTTCTCTTCCTCCTCTGCTCTCAGGCCTGAGTTTACGTTTCCTGTTCTGCCTTTTCGTTTACGAATGTTACGAACTCTGGGTTTTTCAGCTCATCTCTGTGTGCAAACCAGGGACAGCTCCGGTCTTCACCAGGCGCTGCTGCATTCATGCACGCTTCTCTAGCAGCTCAGCTGCGCCGCATGTGTAATCAAACATCTGCAGCTCATAAAAGCCAAGAAGAAGAGAGAGAGAGGGGCGAGAGAGACAGAGAGATTGTAGTTGGAAGAAACTCTGGATTTGTGCTTGAGCCTTTAGAGAAACATTTTGCCTTAACCCCTTTGGTTTTGATTTAGAGCTGTTTGGTAATTCAATTCAATTCAGTTTATTTCTATAGCGTCAAATCACGACAAGAGTCGTCTCAAGGCTCTTCACAAAGTAAACCTTCCAATACAGTTCAGTTCATTAAGCCAGTCAGTAAAAGGTTTCCTATATAAGGAACCCAGCAGGTTGCATCAAGACACTGACTAGTAAAGCTTCCCATTTTTCATGGCTCTTTATTTGGATGAGCTGAGCTGGGTTGGGGGTGTTCTGTTGTGTTTAACGGGAAGGCCGTTTGTATGTATTGTCCACTTTAATGAAAGTTTTCCTCCTAGGTAAGGTTGATGTTTTGTTTAGTTTAACTTAAGAGATTGTTAAAGGAAAAGTTCGCTTTTTTAGACATTAAGTTTTATGTGTTCCTTCACCCACCCAGTGCTCTGTAAACTTTGACCCATTTCACACACACCCCCCTGCCCAGAGATTTTCAGGGGAGAAGTGATTCTGAAAGGTAGTTCTGGCTAGTTTCGGGGGCGCTTTATCTGCGCCGTTTAGCCTCACAAAAGGATTAGCCTCTGAAAGCATGGCTAATTTGCATCTCACAAACAAAGAGAAAAAATTTACAACGTCACATTACAGCGGGACTAGTTTTTGTCATTCGTATCCCTGCGCCGGTCCCCGCGGATATTAAACAGCGCTTCGTATGTCAGCTGTTTCACTGCCGAATGCCGAAAACATGTCAGACTCCGTCTCATCTGATGACGAATTTCATTTTAACACTATATCAGATGAAGAAGAAACTTATTTTACTACTAGGATATCTTTATGAGCCAGAGTACACGGATGAAGAACTGCATTTGCTACACAAAACACACACATCAACACAGATTGTTGACAAAGCTACTGCAGTCTATGATCAACCATCGGTGTAAAGATGATTGTATAAATAATGCGCTAAAATGCGAAGATGATTGCATGAATACGGCATACATAGCGGAATAAATAATTTTTAAAAAACAAAACTTACCCAGATTTCTAGTACGGCCGAACTCTTCAAAAACAGTCTTTCACTTTTCCCGAACTTTTTCCTGATGTAATCATCCTCTTTGAAGTGTGCACTGCACAAACGAAAGGTTTTGACTCGTTCCAGCCAAGTATCCTTGGAGTAGCCGATTGCTAAAAGCCACTGATGCCTTAGAGAAACGTCCTTAGCAGGAAAAGTGTCAAACCGAAAAGGTGATCCTGTAACATCCTTATTGTTACAACCCGGGAACCTGCAGGTATGCACCATGGCTCGATATATTTAAGAAAAACTACTTTTAAGTGACTTTAGAAGTTGTTGTTTCACTTATACAGCTAGGATTAGCAGCCAGACACGAGCCCGTTCTATAGCTGCGGTGACCGGCGCAGGGATACGAATGACAAAAACTAGTCCCGTTGTAATGTGACGTTGTAAATTTTTTCTCTTTGTTTGTGAGATGCAAATTAGCCATGCTTTCAGAGGCTAATCCTTTTGTGAGGCTAAACGGCGCAGATAAAGCGCCCCCGAAACTAGCCAGAACTACCTTTATGAATCACTTCTCCCCTGAAAATCTTTGAGCAGGGGGGTGTGTGTGAAATGGGTCAAAGTTTACAGAGCACTGGGTGGGTGAAGGAACACATAAAACTTAATGTCTAAAAAAGCGAACTTTTCCTTTAAGGTTTTCTCTATTAGTTTACCCAGCATTCTTGAGTTTCCATAGTTTCTTGTGACAGCCTAGTTAGTTCAGTTTAGTTGAGTGTTGGTTTTAGTTGTTTGGTTTTGATGCTAAATTAATTATTTGTCTTATTTTATACAGGTTTAGCCAGATTGTGTTTCATCTCCCATTTTGTGAAATAAATAGTTTAACTAAAGGTGTTTTGTTTGATCCTGGTATTTATTTTCCACTTTCCTGTGTTAGACCTACCCGGGGTTTCCTAGACCTGGTTGGGGTCGTAACAACGAAGCTGAGCCTAATT
>SSNS01000133.1:721940-781940 GCA_006937985.1 Aphyosemion australe | reverse complement strand
AGGATGACATAATAGCTGTCACTTATAGGTGTGTTTGAGCAATGGGAGCTGAGACCATAACTTGGTCTCAGACTTCTCTAAAGTACAAATGTTCTCCTAAAGTAAAACTCAAACCACACTTCATAATACTTTTACTGCATATTTCTGTGAGCTTGTTAAAAATGAAATTCTTTTGTGCAGATCCAAACATTAAAATCATATTTATGTGCATTTTATAAATGACCAGCTTACAGAAATACAGAAAACAAAATGAATGAATATTTTTAAATCATTGTGTCTTCAGAATATATTCTGAGGTCATTATTATTGTCGAGGAGCTCCTCCTGTAACAGCAGGTGGAATCAGACAGACCAGATGTTCCTCTCTGCAGCCACAACCGGTGCTGCCCGCAGCTCCAAACACTTTTCCAGCTGAGATGGATTATGTAATTCATCCAGCTTGTTCTGGATCTATCAATGGTGATTTCCTCGTTAGGAGTGCCTGGAAAACCATCAGAAGGAATCTTGATCACATTCCCGCTCCATGTCAGCTGGCTCACTTTACTGCACATCTGCAACCACCAGTCCAAACACTGTCGAGATGAAAAAATCACACTGCGTGTGCGTGCATGTGTGTGTGTGTGGCTTCACTTGTAAAAATAAGAAGACGGGTAGGTGTTTGAAAATTAATTTAAGTTGTAAAATTGACACAAATGTATTATAATTTGAGTTTTTATTTATAAAACTAAACTCATCTGCCAGAAACATTCATACATTTTGAAGATACTGAATGAATTTTCAGCGTTTTCAGGACGACAAGACTAGCCTCTCAAGCAGCAGTTTGTTTATTTTCCAATTTTTAGTCTGACTCAATAATTTAGAATCATCTTGTCTCATTTCCAGGGGAAGGTTTGATGTATTTTAATAAGTAAATGCTGTGTGAGCCCGACAGTAAAACGTTCTCTCCTCACAGTTTCTGCAATCTTTATCACATCAGTAAAGTATTTATTTAATTCCGTTTGGCAGCCGGTGGTTGTGTTTTTATGGGTGTTTGTTCTGTGTGCCCACACTGAAACCAAATAAATAGCTAAAATCTAATCAGGAGTCTGACTTTGTTGCTGCTCTGCATCTTCATACATTATGCCAACGTGGCTGCAACCCCAGGCTCCTGTCTGTTTGTTTACTCCACTGCTCCCCTTAATGATCTTTAATTTGATCTGATTACCACCTTCCCCTGCAGCAGCAGCATCCAGGCTTCATTAATTAACATGCCACTGTTGCTCAAATTATTGTGTTACCCTGTATAAAATCATATGATTGACTTATGATAAATTTGAATATCATTTATTCATAAAAAAATAAGAACTTTAGGAGTGGTTATTCATAAAATATTTTGCTCATTTGTATAAACTCCTGTGAGAATGAGTTTTACAGTGAGATGCATATTTATCTCATTTTGTGGTGATTGGAAAAGAGACGTACACGTGGCTGTGCAGCCCTGTTTCCAGTTTCCTGTCTCTGGAGCTCACTGACAAAGATGATCAAAGATGGCTCTCAAGGTCTGGTTTTCATATTTCACTCTTCAGTACTTTGCTTTTAATTCTTTGTGTAGTTTAAATTTAGATTGTGGGTAAATTAATATGGAAGCGTATTGTCATCAGTGCAAGGAGAAAAATACAGGAGTACAATCTCATTTTGGCGAGAAGGTTTCTCGTTAACCCTTTATAGGGCAAGCGTCTATATTAGACACTTCCTCTCACATCATAAATGATGTCGGTGTGCCTTTTCACCGACTCTTAGAATTACGAGATTTCACCCAACCAATTTTCAGAGATCAAGCTAGTCACAGTTTGCACCGTGGCGCCGTTCCGCCAATCAGCGCGGGGCTATAACGCACCAAATATTGGTGTTTCTGAAAAACCAGAAAACTGCCTTCCTGGAGCTCGTCTCCTCTTGTGTTTATGGTTGGATCTCTAAAACTAACAATGCTAGGTTTATGAAACTCTCACACATCACAAGTTTGACTAGTGGTGCTAAATAAGGATATATGTGTTGTAAATGTTAAACTCAATGAAGTTGGTGAAATCAGAGCATGAAAATCAAAGCTGCCATATTTGGTCATACGCCCTGAACAAGTAAAAGAAATTAAGTATATTTTTAGGTAAAATCTGTTGTTTTTTAGACTTAATCTTCATGATCCTGGTTACAGTAATAATAATAATTATAATATTGAATATATTTTTCAGTTTTAAACTAAGATTTCTATAAAAAAAAACAGAGGGGGACAGTTATTGTGCCAGCGAGTCTCACCATCAGTGATGATGATGAAGAGGAGGATGATGACACTGAGGCAGATCCTCAAATACATACTATTCTAAAATATTCTAATAATTTATATTCAATCAGAAATGGCATTTAATGTTCTATAACTTCCAAAAATATTCTACAGTAATCTGATTTTATAAAAGTCTACTGTATTGTTTAATAATTGTGATATATTCAGTATTATTCTACAGTGATATAATGTTTTAAATTAGCTAGATTGTTCTAAAGTGTCTTATAATTATCTATATTAATAAAAAATAATGTTTGTTTTAACTTGTTCATGTTTTTTATTTTGGGATTTCTTTTACCAGAACAGGGCCAGCGTCCGTATTTGAGCACTTCGTTTTCTCTGATTTTCTCCATGAAAATAAATATATTTGAAAATTGTAACAACAGAAAAATACTTTTGTTATAGACCATAATAACACCCTGGGGTTGAAATTTAAAATTTTAAACTACTTCAATGATTGCCCTATAAAGGGTTAAAACGAGAAGTTCTTCTGATAATGTGTTTAATATCATGAAATAATGACGAAGGTTGTCACGGTAAAATGGCGGATACATGTTGTGGCGTTCTACTCAGAATTAACGAGGCAACAGTTATTACAGTTCTTGATGTTTAACTATTAAGAAGTACAGCAGCGCCACAACAACGGTGGGAAACCGCTGAACAACGGTGCGTAAATAAACAAATTACACTTCGTCACAATCTGGTTAGAATTAAATTGTACAGACAAGAGCGTGAGTTTAGATGTGGTGTGTTCTATGACCCAAGCGCGCAGTGGACTGACACTGGGTTTGAACAGACACGCAGTTAATATTGACCATTTGCACCTACGTCATCATGTAAACAGTCAGCGACACGAGTACTAATAAAGGGATAAGTTGTGCCTGAAATTGTTTTGTTGCCGTTGTTGTCTTTTGCGATGTTTAGCCTGGCGTCAACTAGTTCATGCCCAGTCCATTTGTGGGAAGATTTAGCGCCCCTAGGTGGGGCTCATAGAGAGCAGTATTTACAAGTTATTTGTTAGCTAGCTTATGAACGTTAGCTTACGTTCTTCTTGCTGCTGTTCACCAATGTAAACAATTTGCAGAGTTTGCCAGAATTCACCTCGCTGGATTTCTAACTTTCTTTTTCTTAGAACTGCATGTTCTACGTGGTGAAATATCCAGCCATCCATTAGGATGATCAATAAGTATAAACACATCACATTTATCCCAGTCCCTGTCTTCCTCATGAAATATATAAACGTTAGTCTTACCTGGTAAAACGTGTTCGCTGCAAATCCGAAACTACTTTGAGGGCTGCTAGTCCGTTTTATTGACCTTTTTTTGTATTAAAAATACTTTTCTTTTATTGGTCGGTTGGAATATGCTAATTTTTTGAGATAGGAATTTTGGGTTTTCATGAGCTGTATGCCAAAATCATCAATATTAAAACCAATAAACGGCTTGAACTACTTCAGTTGTGTGTAATGAATCTAAAATATATGAAAGTCTAATGTTTATCAGTACATTACAGAAAATAATGAACTTTATCACAATATGCTAATTTTTTGAGAAGGACCTGTAGAATCCATCCACTGATGCCTCCAGTGTGGATTCAGGGTGAGATTTGTGAGTCAGAAAGTCAAAATGCCGACAAAACTGATTGTAATAAAGTCAAAATGCTCAAAGAAAGTTGAGAGATGTTGAGATTTCTGTCTAAATGTCAAGAATCAAGATGAAATCAAAATTTTGTGTAAAAAAATGTAATACTGACAAAACTTCAAGGGTGAAGGTGACTGATGTAGTAATTTTGTTTATTTTTCAGTTTCAAGATTAAAGTCAGTCTTATAGATGAAATGTTGAGAAAAAAGTTATTGTAATAAAGTCAGTTTACTGAAAAAGGAGAAGAAAGACGAGATGTGAAACTAAAGTATATTTCAAGAATAAAATGGAAATCAAAAACTAAATCCACAAAGACCTACAATACCCACAATGCTTTGTGTTAATAAACTCTTGTGACTTTAGACTTCAGATTAGGTTTGAAAAAAGAGGACTTTAGAATAAATTGTACAGTGTGTGTGTGTGTGTGTGTGTGCGTGTGCGTGTGCGCGTGCGCGCGCGCGTGTGCGTGTGCGCGTGTGCGTGTGCGTGTGCGTGTGTGTGGTTTTGTTTTGTTTGTTTTTGGAGCATTTTCATATCTCTAACTAGTCTCCAGCCACATTTTAATCACCTTACCCTACATAAATCATATGCTCCTTGTTACAGTATTTCCAATATAACTGACACCTTTCATGATATGTAATTACACTGCACATCGGTGTTTTCACAAGGAGTCCAAATGTGTAAAACTGAAGTTTTTCAGTTTCTAACATGAATGATCCCAGAAGCATCGACTCCCTTAAACAACAGACTCGCCTTACAGCAAGCTGTGATGTGAACCATCTGAGACCAGCGTCCACGGTAACAAATCGCTGTTCGGGATATTAAGTCGAATTTCATTGCTCTGTTGAGAAAAATGGAGCCCTTGAGTCGAGACGCATTAGAGCTGCAGCAGTGAGATGGAGAGAAAACCCTCCACCTGCGTGGCTCCAACACCAAAAACCTGACTCAACGCTGGCCTCATATTAGTAAAACAGCATCTCTGAAGGGACAGACCTTAAGTACATAAGGCAAATATGCTGGTGATTGTATTTTTTCTTTATTTCAGATCATTTTTGGTGAGTTTAAAAGCAGACAAATCAGAATCCAAGTAAAAACTATTGATTTATCCACTTGGCCGCTCCAACAAGCTGTCGGTTTGGAGCTTAATTAGAAAAACAACCAGAGGAAATTTCTTACAGAAAAGTTGCTTCAAAACAGCTGACACATGCTAATAATCATCTTGACCTTAATGGTTCAAAAATTCAACAGTTGTCTTTAATTTCCTTAAAGATCCATAAGGAACAAACTTCACCAGATTTACTAAAATAGATTTGTCCTAAAAGTGTTTCATTGAAGCTGAGTTTGTTCTAAATCTTTACTTCAGGTACAAATAAATAAAAGAAAAAGAAGAATTACCAGATATTTTTATTTTCTTAGTAGTTTCTGCACCAGCCTGTATTTATTACTAGTTATTAGACATTTATTTTCTAAGATTTCTCTTTTATTTTTAATTTTGAGAAACCCTTCTAGGGACGAATCTTGCAAAATAGCATTTTAACTCCAAACAGATTTTCTATTGGATCTTATTAAATAAAACTGAATAAACAGATTTTAACAGACTTACTTTCCTATTAGAATGAGCAAAGTTTAAACGTTAAAACAATGATGTTTGTATTCAAACTGCTGGTGTTTTGTGAACGTGCAGTAATGAAGACAAATTGCTAATAAACTACAGCTTCTGCACATGCTGTGATGGAAATGTCGATGTCTTAACGCCCACTTTAACAACAGCTTTTTAAAAAACACTCAGGATTTCTGGTGAGCAAACATTTATTTATTCACAAAAATCACAGACAGGAATTTGGAAGCATTAAAAACATGTTAAGACTTTGTCCCAGACCTGAGTCCAGGATGCGTTGGATGCTGCTGGTGTTCCAGAGTTCTGGCCTTTTATTCTTCTCTCATCTCTAAACCTGTTTTTTTACCTCCTTGTTCCTCAGCAGGTGAGTCAGTGGTTCAGTTAATTGTCTGATCTCTACCCACTGACAATCACTTCTTTATCTGTGTTGTTTCTACATGGCATGTTCCACCCATCATCGAATCACTCTACTAATAATCTAAACCAAGTTTTAAAAGGTGTTTGCTCCTACAGGTGAAACTAGAAAAACTAGAATCTGGTGCAAAAGTCTTTATTTCAGTAATTCAGCTTAGACTGAGAGACCATCTAAAGGCTCAGGAACCCTCTGCAGGTGTTCTGGATTAATTAGCTGGTTCGAGTGTGACTAGAATATTGAACCTTTTCACAATATTCTGATTGTCTGAGATTCTCAATGTGGGGTTGTCATCAGCTGTAGCCAGAATCTTCACAATTATAACAAATTAAGGCTGAAATATCTGGCTTTGCATGTAATGAGTCTGTCTCATAGATTAGGTTCATCCATCCATTTTCCTCCATTTATTCCTGGTCGGGTCGTGGGGGAAGCAGCCTAAGCAGAGAGGCCCAGACTTCCCTCTCCCCAGCCACTTGAGCCAGCTCCTCCGGGGGAATTCCAAGGTGTTCCCTGGCCAGCTGAGAAACATAGTCCCTCCAGCGTGTCCCGGGGGGGGGGGGGGGGGGGGGGGGGGGGGGGTCACGGAGGAGGAGCAGGGGGGATGCGGCAGACCGCACCTGACCCCCCCACCCCGCTCAGAGCTTCCTCAACGGAGAATAAACAACAGATTCCACAATACATGCCACACTCAAGGGTTGGGCGATATGTATAATTTTTCTAACCTCCTATGTCATTCCCATAAATGAGGATGGTCAATACATTCGTGCACGTGACTGTTTGAGCAATGTAATCCTGTACGGACTGATTTGTGAACACAGAAAAACTCCAAACATGAATTTTATTTAAAAGTGGTTTAGCACTGAATAGTTAGTGTATGCAAATTAAATAGCTGTTCTGGTTTAGCTAACTCAGCGAACTATGGAGGGACTAGTGAAGTGCTAATGGACTACTAGAAGAGTGCTTTGTAATATAAATTTTGCCTTTTGATTTTGTTTGTTGTACTCATTTGAATTCTCCTTCTTTACTAGGGTTTTTATGGCAGCCTGGAAACAACATGAGCTGCATTACTGCCACCTACCGACCTGGAGTGGGAAACCGGTACCTCTCTTCCACCACTGATCCTAAATCCTCCTAAACATCTTGCCACAATACAATGGACTCATTGGCTGGTTAAAACCCACAGAAATGGTCCTCTTGGACTTATGATTCATGGCATATGCAAACAAGACAAAGTTTAAAAACTTCTGCAGTTCTCATCTATCTTAAGTAGTTGGTACTCATTCATTCCTCAGTAGGTACTTGGGAGGAGGCTTCACTTTACTTTAGGGTACACAAAAGCAGTAGGTAATGGTTAAGTACCTAGTAGGTACTGATTCGTTCCTCAGGAGGTACTTGGGAGGAGGCATTACTTTCCATCGTCTCTCGAGATGGACGGATGCAGATGATACAGGGATGTTAAATCATTGTGACATTGCAAATTATCTGCATCCTTCATACAGTTTACAAAAGAGAGTCTACAGGCACTACATCAATCTGGGATTCATTCCTTATTGCTTTCATAGACAACTACCTATTAGTCCCTGAATAAGACTGCCAGGTGTTTACCAGTAACCACTCCCTCTTACATGATATGCAACAAGCAGCTCCTGCCTCTGAGAGGAAATATTGGCTCGCACAAGGCGCTACCCTCTCTATAAACCAGGGGTCTGCAACCTTTAGCATTTTCTTTTTATGACCTTTATGACCTTCACTACTGTCACCCAAAGGCATAGATTTGGCATGGACGGTGGTGACGTGTCCCCACCAATATCCAGCAACGACCAAATAGTCCCCACCAATAATTTGACCGCCTCCGCTAAAAAACAACAAGCCATTCAATGTCTCGTTACTCTAGAGGTGCAGAAAGGGTTAACTGACGTTCTCTCCTCGAGTCCTACCGCCGTAACGCATAAGGCCGGTGTGATTGGCTGCGCATGTTGTCACATCACGTGACACGTGACACTTGCGTGAGCCAAACTACCGGTACGCCGGTTGTTAGCAGCGGCGCGCCAAAGCAGAAGGAAAACGTTTGAATGCAAGACTCTTGTGTTTACAATGTGACGTGAGTGACACATAGGGCCAAAAGCGAGTGAGGATGGAGGCTAAAAAGAAGAAGGTTGAAGACATAAGGAGTTATTTTACAAAGAAACGTGTAAGTCACTTAAAGTTAAGTTTGCTAAAGGAACGAGTCCATCATAACGTTATTGGCACAAAATAGTTTTAAAATGCACTCACCGTGCAATTATTAATGATGATGCATGTCCTATTTTTTCAGGTGACAGAACCAACACAGCAATGTTGTAGCTCAGACAGCGATGGAGAAACAGGGTCACAGGTGAAGTTGAATGATGACTTGGTGTTGGTGATGTAATGCTGCTGTGATTTATGTTTACCAATGATGGTTCATCACTGTGTTTAAAGCACATGCTGTGTGACTGCTCATTACTGTTATTTAACAGGTGACAGATGAAGCTCAGCCATGTTGTAGCTCAGACAGAGGTGAAGAGTCAAGGCCACAGGTGAATCTGAATGTTGATTTAGTGCTATAGATTACTAGTAGTTAGCATCATGACAGATGTTATGCTGACGAGGTGAAGTGGTTTCATTAGTGTATATTTAACAGAAAATGTCTCACTTTTTGTATGGCACTCATCAATGTGTTATCAGGTGGCAATCCTGCCAGGTAGTAGTGATGTCAGAGGGGAAGAGTCAGAGCCAAAGGTGAGGCCCATTATGCACATAATCATGTTTTAATATTAATATATTAATGGTTTTAATGTGTGGATAAAAGGTATTTAATCTACCTAAAATGAGTGGTGACTTTATGAAGTCATATATGTGTTATCACATAGTCAGTGTTACAGTGTAGCCCTTTTTATAAGACACACCATGCCGGCAAATCAGCGTAATATTACCGCAACGTGTTTCTTATGAACGCGCCATGGCGGCATCACGTTGCAGGAATTTTGCGGCATTCGTGCCGCCACGCTTGGTAGTAATATTGCAGTAATATTGCAGTAATATTGCAGTAATATTGCGGCTTCGCCGGTCTTATAAACGCACATTAAGCCTTGGCGCAAAAGAGGGAGGTGTCATGACCATGTGATGAATTAATGCTGCGCTCCGGCCGAGAACTATATTAAAAATGAAAGTAAACACGCGCTTAAGTTTCACGTTTGTAAACAGAACCAGCTGAGATGATTAACTGGAGCGATGCGGTGCTCCGGGAGCTTCTCTCCGTTAGATCTGCAGCTCAGATCATCTGACAGCTCACAGGGATGGTGGAGCACACACCTGTAGCTGGTTGTTAAAATAAAAACTTAAGGAGCGCGGCTTCGATCGCAATAAAAGGCAAGTTATGTCCAAAATACACGGAAGTCCGTGACAGTGCAGAGACCGCCCCCATACCTCCTTTTTGCCGCCATCGCGTAATCTTTTGTAAAACGGACATGATTGCGCAACATTACCGCCACGGTCTGAGCTCTTATAAACGACCTTAGGCTCCCAGATGCCGCATCTGCGTTGTGGCAAATTGGCGGCATTGTTTTATAAAAGAGGCTTGTGGCTAATTGTATTATCTGGTCTATTTCTAAGGAAACTGGTGCAGCTGTAGTGAGCAACAGGGAGAGCGGCAGTGAGAGTGACAACAATGAAGAACAGTGTAAGAGTGGAGATTTTCTGGACATTGAAAATAAGCCAAACCAGCCTAATCCCAAATATATCCCAGTCCAGTTTAGTAAGACCCTTCGTTTTCAGGAGAGGTGGTACAAAGAATATCCATGGCTTCATTATAGCCCCACAGTGAAGGGAATTCTCTGTTTTTACTGTGTGAAAACATTCACTGTACAGAAAAGTACTATGTCAAAAAAGGCAGACCCTGCATTCTCCTCAAAGGGGTTTACTAACTGGAAGAATGCTCTTGAAAGATTTGAATGCCACCAAAAATCTCGATCCCATCATCATGCAGTCACAGTTTGTGCCCAAGACGCAGCCCCAATTGATTCAGTACTCTCAAGTGCCTGGTCAAAACAACAGGAAAGTGCCAGGCACTGCTTACAAACAATTGTGGGTTCAATACAGTACCTTACAAGGCAGGGTTTGGCACTACGGGGTCATGGCAAGGAAGATGGTAACTTGTTTCAACATTTAAAATATATATCCAAGGATGATGCCTGTCTTTCTGACTGGCTATCCCGTTGTCATGACTATATCTCTCCACAAGCACAAAATGAGATTTTGCAGTTGTTAGGAAACTGCATTGTCAGAGGTATTGCACAAACTATGCAGTCTTTATCTGTCCTGCAGTACTCCATCATTATAGATGGCACTCAAGATATCTCAGGCACAGAGCAAGAGTCCATATGTTTTAGATATGTGGATGAGGACCTGGTTCCACATGAGGTTTTCGTTGGCTTATATGAGGTCTCAGGAACTACTGGAGTGGAGATAGCTAGAGTAGCTGTGGATGTGCTTTTAAGGCTGAATATTCCAATGGCTTGTTTAAGGGGTCAGACCTATGATGGTGCTGCAAACATGTCAGGAGCTTATTCAGGTGCTCAGGCAGAAGTGAAGAAACAACAGCCACTGGCATTGTACGTGCACTGTGGGTCACACTGCCTGAACTTAATAACACAGGCTGCATGTCAGGCTAGTCCTTTAATATGTGATGCTTTAGAGTGGGTACATGATCTAGGGTCACTGAGCAAACAGTCCGGAAAATTCAAAGCTTTGTTTTCGGCAGTAACAACAGATTCAGAGGGACCCTCAACATCACTCAGACCACTCTGCCCAACCAGGTGGACAGTAAGGGGAACTGCTGTCAAAGCAGTGCTGTCTCAGTATGAAAGTGTTTTGACTAGCTTAGAGGAGATGGCAGCAACTGGATCTAGCACAGGTGCAAGGGCAAATAGATTGCATGAGAGGGGCAAAACTGTGCTTGGGCTTCTTTTGGCATTGGAAGTTCTTGAGGAGCTAGAGTGTCTGAACAAGTCCCTGCAGAAACGGATTGCAACTATTGCAGGAATGAGAAGCTCAATAGAGTGTGTCAGATCCACTCTGCAACTAAAAAGGAATGAAGAGATATTTCATGAGATTTTTGATAAAGCAGTGAAAATGGTGGACTCCCTTGGCATTGTGCCCATTCAGATTCCTCATCAGAGACGGCCACCAGAACGATTCACTGGTGGGGCCAGCCAACACACTCCCAAGTCACCTGAGGAGCATTACAGAGCAGAGTTTTACAAATTACTGGATTCTGTTGATGTTCAGTTTCAGGAGAGGTTCAACCAACCAGATTTAGGTTTATTGCAGAAGCTAGAAGACATTCTGCTCACTGGAGAGGTGGATAGCATTGTTGATTAGTACCCAGAAATGAACAGGCAGACACTAAAAGTCCAGCTAGCCATGTTCAGGTCAAAGTATACCTTTAAATCTAGCACAGAGGTGGCTACTATCATGCGAGGAATGCCAGTGGAGGTGAGGGGTCTATTTGATCAAGTTGAAACTCTTGTCAGGCTGCTTTTAGTCATCCCAGTATCATCAGCTGAAGCTGAAAGAAGTTTCAGTGCTCTCAGGAGACTAAAAACATGGCTCAGATCAACAATGACCCAAATGAGATTAAACACTGCTGTGTGCCATGTCCACCAGGACAAACTGGACAGTATAGATGTAAAACAAGTATGCCAGCAGTTTATTTCTGTTAACGAGAGGCGAAGGCTTGTTTTTGGCTCCTTCACATAGGAGCAGTGGACATTGAGCTGTTGTGTGGTACAGTATGTTGTGGTAAAAGTACTTCATGTTTAGCATAAAAAACCTCACAGCTTACTGGTTTGAAATGAAGCAACAGCACCTGCCTAGAAATGTCATATATTTGCTTTAATGTTGCTTAAGTAGTTAACAAATTCACAAGTCAAGAACTTTTCCTACTGTTATAATGTATTATTATGTACTATGGCTGAAGTAATGTGTATATTAGTCTGGGTTGAAACTGGCTGAAATGAGCCTTGTAATTAAAAAATAACCAATCAGAAAAAAGTCAGAAATGACGACTTATCGCATGACGCTGTAGATTTCTAGCTGTAGTCAAGGATCGCGTCAAAGGAGCGCTGCTGTTCACCCCGAGCTGCACTGCAGTTAACCCCAGCTTTCCAGCATTTTTTACTTGTTGCTCCATTTGCGCAAGTAAAGGTGACACTACGATATGTGTTTTTAGCTGGGTAAGCACCTTCCTCAGTAGAAATTAATGCACTGGGGCCGAATGGAGACCCATCTAAGATGGCAGCCGGCCACCACGGAAGCGCCAGTCCACGAGGCGTCTACATATATATGTCTGTGGGTAGCACAGTGCAAACATCTTTCTCTAGAAGAAAGGCTTTTAGCGCTTCTTCTTGTTGTGGTTTTAAAGACATGACCAAGTCATTTAGAACAGAGGAAGGAGCCGCAGCGAGCTCCACTTCAGACGCCATCTTTGTTGTTTATGAGAAACTGAGCGTCACAGTGTGTGACGTACGCTGCTCAGCGCTGATTGGCTCGGTGAGAACTCTCAGGGGGTGGGGTTATTTGAATGGGAGCGTTACCAGACCAGTTCTCTGTGTAGAATAGACAGAGGGCAAGTCTGACAGGCCAGGCTAGGCTCCACCATACCTGAGCGACTTTATTCATGTCCGTCCAGCGTGCTTAGATCAGCTGATCTTCATCTGTTAGCCACACGTAGATCTCTTCTCAAAACCAAGGGTGCTAGAGCCTTCTCTGTAGTGGCTCCTACCCTATGGAACAGTCTGCCCCTGGATGTAAAGACAGCTGGTAGGCTGGACACTTTTAAAGTACGTTTGTAAATGCATTTGTATTCTCTGGCATTTTAGATTGGATATTTTATAATTAAGTGACACAGATTCTCTTATGTCTTTTAAAATTTCTATCTTTGATATCTTTTTATTTTCCTTAAACTTGTGTTGCGTATTCTGTTTTTAGTTGCTTGTGGTTTTAATATTTTATGATGCTTTGTTGGCTTTTAAATTTTATTTTTATTCATTTTTTACTACTATTACTGTTGTGCAGCACTTTGGGGCAACAATGTTGCCTTTTAAATGTGCTATATAAATAAAGGTTGACTTGACTTGACTTTATGAAAACCCAGTCTCCCACTTTAACTTTTTCTGATGTTTGTTGTGGTATCTGGCATTTTATTTACATCCTGTATTTCTTTTTTCAGCAGAGTTTTCCTCATATAAGCTGCCATCTCTGTCTCATCTGGAATGTCATCATTTGTAAGTTCAGGTAACACAAAAGGTCTACCATATAGAATCTCATAAGGTGTTAAAGGACTACCGTACGTAGGTGTAATGTGCATACTTAGTTGGACCAGACTGAGGCATTCAGTCCATGGTTTTCCAGTTTCTTGCATGCTTTTTCTTAGTTTTGATTTGACTGTGCCATTTATCCTCTCCACCAACCCATCACTTTGTGGTCGATAACTACAGTGTTTTTTTAAACTTATCTGCAGCTGGGAAGCAACATGACTAATGATCTGATTAACAAAATGCGTACCATTATCACTGTAAATTCTCTGTGGAATTCCAATACTTGGAATGATCCTTTTAGAGAGAGCTTCTGCTACTGTTAGGGCATCAGGGATGCTGCAGGGAAAAGTTCAACCCATTTGTAGAAAGCATCTATGATGACCAGACACTATTTGTATGTCTTGCTCTGATGTAATTCTATAAAATCCATATGAATAGTACGGAAAGGGTATGGTGCTAGTGGGAAGGTCCCCCTTTTTGGTCTGATGTTACATTGTGGGTTGTTTTTGAGACAAATGACACATTTTACAGAAAATATTGGCATAATTTGTGAAGCCATAAGTAGTATAGGTATAGTATAGTATAGTATAGTATAGTATAGTATAGTATAGTATAGTATAGTATATTTACAAGGCCAACCATCCCTCCTGTTGAGACATGCGTCAAGCCAAGACTCAATTTAGCAGCCCATTTAAACATGGACTTGGTTAGAATAGGTTTGTTGTCAGTGCTCATAAAAATATGGTCTATAGCAGGGGTCGGCAACCCTGGGCACTCTGCCACTGCTGGCACGCAAAGGGTTAACTAATGGCACGCAGAGCATTCATCTGAGAAGATGTGTTGAAAAATAAATGTTGTAATGGACTGACGTTTCTGTTCTAATCTTGCTTTTGTTCTTGTTTGGTCACTAAATGCGTTACAAAGTTGAAACGTGAAGCTCTCAGTCCTCTCACCTGTAAAGCGCTTCGTCAGCTGGTTGCCCTGGCAACGCGCACGCGTGTGTGTGTGTGTGTGTGTGTGTGTGTGTGTGTGTGTGTGTGTGTGTGTGTGTGTGTGTGTGTGTGTGTGTGTGTGTGTGTGTGTGTGTGAGCAAAGATGTGGCAGAGAATAAGCAGAGGTTTGGGTGGATATTTTGAGTTTTTGTCCTGTTGTTTGGGGATTATCTCAGTTATTGATGCAGTCACTGTGATATCCATCCATCCATTTTCTCCCGCTTATCCGGAGTCGGGTCGCGGGGGCAGCAGCCTAAGGAGGGAGGCCCAGACCTCCCTCTCCCCAGCCACTTGGGCCAGCTCCTCCGGGGGAATCCCAAGGCGTTCCCTGGCCAGCTGAGAGACATAATCCCTCCAGCGTGTCCTGGGTCTTCCTTTGGGTCTCCTCCCGGTTGGACGTGCCCGGAAAACCTCACCAGGGAGGCGTCCAGGAGGCATCCTAATCAGATGCCCGAGCCACCTCAACTGGCTCCTCTCGATGTGGAGGAGCAGCGGGTCTACTCCGAGCCCCTCCCGGATGACCGAGCTTCTCACCCTATCTCTAAGGGAGAGTCCAGCCACCCTGCGGAGAAAACTCATTTCGGCCGCTTGTATCCGCGATCTCGTTCTTTCGGTCACTACCCAAAGCTCGTGACCATAGGTGAGAGTAGGAACGTAGATCGACCGGTAAATCGAGAGCTTCACCTTTCGGCTCAGCTCCCTCTTCACCACGACAGACCGGTACAACACCCGCATCACTGCAGACGCAGCACCAATCCGCCTATCGATCTAACGCTCCACCCTTCCCTCACTCGTGAACAAGACCCCGAGATACTTAAACTCCTCCACTTGGGGCAGGACCTCGTCTCTGACCTGGAGAAGGCATTCTACCCTTTTCCGACTCAAGACCATGGTCTCGGATTTCACTGTGATATTTGGAAGTTAAAAATAAACAGAAAGACGAAAATAACTGCCTCATTATTAGCAATAAAACGCCACATCCACGCAACGGTCATTTGGTTATGCAAACCGATTGTTGCTGCAGCTGTCCGGGTGGCTGGTCTCAGGCGATCCTGGAGGTGAACATGCTGGATGTGAAGGTCCTGGGCTGGTGTGGTCACACGTGGTCTGCGGTTGTGAGGCCAGTTGGATATACTGCCAAATTCTCTGAAATGCCTTTGGAGACGGCTTATGGTAGACAAATGAACATTCATTTCATGGGCAACAGCTCTGGTAGACATTCCTGCAGTCAGCATGCCAATAGCACGCTCCTCAAAGGTTGCGACATCTGTGGCATTGTGTTGTTTGATGAAACTGCACATTTCAGGGTGGCCTTTTATTGTGGGCAGTCTAAGGCACACCTGGACATTATTCATGCTGTCTAATCAGCCCCTTGATATGCCACACCTGTGAGGTGGGATGGATTATCTTGGTAAAGGAAAAGTGCTCACTAACACACATGTAGACAGATTTCACAACAACATGTGAGCGTCATGGGTGTTTTGTGCATGTGGACAAAGTTTCAGATGTTTGAGTTCAGCCCATGAAAAATGGGAGCAACAACAAAAGTGTTGCATTTATATTTTTGTTCAGTGTAGTTAAGCGATCTGCTTTGACTCACCGCCAATTCCAATCTCTGCTCGAGGAGATGAAAGCTCATGCAGACATCCCTTAGCTGTGGAAAGGTTCTGGAACGATTTGTGGATTGTTTTGATGTGGTAAAAACATTTCTGGCTGAAAAGGGGCAACTCGAAGACGAGAGGTGGGTTGAAAAACTTTTTTTTCTCTCAGATATAACTGGACACCTGAACGAGCTTAATCTCAAACTGCAGGGAGCAGGACAAACTGTTTTGGACATGCGTGACACTTGGGAAGCTTTTGTTCGAAAGCTGGAAGTTTTTTCAAAGGATGTTGAAACTTCCCCGTTCTGCCACTTCAAACACCTCAGGGAGCTGTCTGCTCAGTGCAGCATCAGCACCACACATGGATACATCCAAAGACTCCAGACAGAGTCCACAACGCCTTTTCAGGACTTCCAGTTGTATGGAGCAATGTTTTCTTTTCTGATCAAACCAGAGAGCTTTGGCGATCAGCTGGATTTGTCTCTCTTTAACTGGCTGGACACAGAGGACATGGAAATGCAGCTAGAATCCACAGCTGTGTGTGATCATGGAGCTAGCATTTTCACTTGCTGTACATCACTACCAGACACGTTTAACTGTCTCAAGAACATTGCACAGGCTTTATTGACAGTGTTTGGCTCTTACATACACAAACGCAGATATGCACGCAGGTGCTCACATGGTGCTCTCACAAGTATGGGCTTGGGTGTTTTTGACACATAACCTAAGGCTGTGGTTGGCACTATATGCACTATGATTTATTACCGTGTGCTTTTCAGAAAAAATTGCTACTGTTATACATCCTCGTGTTGTTGGTGCAGTGATGTTTTGGTTCTGTTGTATTCTTGTGTGTCCCTTTTTTCTCTCTCTCTTTCTGTAGGTCTAGAAGCAGATTCTTTTGCATTCTTTATTGTTTATTTTTGTGATCCTTTTTCCCTCCACCTCTTCCTTCTCTCTCCCCCCTTTCTCTTACATTTCCTTATCCGTAACAACCGAAAGCATTTCTAATATAGTTTTGATATCAGGCAGGGCATTATAGCTGAATTACGCTCCACCTGTGAGCGTAAAACTGTAAGGCTTGTTTTCGGCACTCAGACATCAATTCTGATTGCTATACAGCCGGACAGGACACGACAAAAAAAAACTGTTTTTATTATTTTGAGTCCATTGTTGGCTTCTCCAGAGCATTTATATTATACTGCATAGCACTACTGTCGCTCCTTAATGCAGTCTGTTGCTTCTTTATATCTTCACACTGTCTTGCCATATTCATGGCTTTCTCCAAATCTAGCTCTTTTTCCATCTGCATCTGCTCAGTCATTCTTGTATCAGCCAAGCCCACGACAGTCCGGTCCCTTATGAGCTCGTTGTGCAGCGCCCTATAATTGCAATGCTCAACTAATGCATGCAGTGCAGTAACAAAGGCATCAACAGTCTCATTTGGCTCTTGTTTATGCATATTAAACCGTCCATGTTCATAAACAATGTTCTCCTTGACAATAAAAAAGTTTTGGAAGCCGTCTTTCACTTTGCCATAATCCTGCTGCTCTGCTTCAGTTAGCTTGAGGCCTCTCAAAATGTCATCTACTTCATCTCCCATGCAGTATATCAAGGTGTTTACCTGATTTTTGTTTGAGCTTGATGACAGATTACTGCCCTGATGGAACCTTTCAAAGCGACGTATCCACCTGGTCCGTTTATGGGTTTAAAAAAATCAAAGGGCTCCAGTGGCTGAATGCTAAACGTAGAATTGGGAATGATAGCCACCATTCTAACTCCCGTCCTCGACTGCCGACTATCCTCTTTGTCCGACGTGTCTGCTCACCGCTTCGCCCTGCCATCCCAGACAAGTGTTCATCAACTCCAGTCACAGCCACACAGCATTCTGACACCATTTTGTGTTCTTTACTTGAACAAGAAGACATGGGACAACTGTGTGCTGATAACACAGGCTTTACTTCAACTCTCAGACAAGCTTAACACCACCAAACAGTCCTGATGTCATCACATTGGCAGTAATCAAAGAACAAGAGTTGAGTCAAGATAATTCTGTCAATTGAATATAACACACTGGGATTCAATTTAGGGGTGCTTCAGGACCCCCCAAAACAGGCTAGAAACACCTATGCCCGTCGTGATTCAAGATGGGTGAGTCCAGGAATGTTAAGTGACAGTGTGACGTAGATCTGTCAGGCTTTTCTAATCCTAGAGTTTCACTGTCTAATGCAGGAGAAAGGTGGAGGAGACTATTTTCATGTTCAGCCTGCATGAAAAACTCAGAGTGGCCCATTAGAATCAGAAATAATCATCAAAACATGGTTTCTCAGTGAAGGACTATTTTAAAATTACATAGATTTATCACACATGACATAAAATATTTCAATCCTTTTTTTCCCGTTTTTTTGAGAATTAAGTTCAAGCAAACATTGCTTTTTTATCACCTTTTTAGCTTGTGTTAGTTTAAGACTGGTATGAAATTCAGATATTCAGCTCATAGGGCTTTCATTCTAATCATTATTATACGTTTGAAACATGAAACATATAAAAGTTGGGTAGAAAACATTATTTGCAAAAGTTTTTCTTCTCACTGCTGCCCAGCAAACATGAAACAAACATGTTGATCAAAGGGGGTGTTTGAGGTAGTTGACGCACAAACTGCAGATCAGATGCAGAGATCAGACCCATCCTTTCTAATTTTTAGACCTATCTCCAGCCTCCTGCTGATGAAGCACAAACAAACCAAAGAGGAAATGACAATCAGGAATATCAGTCCTGATAGAGAAAAGCGTCCTGCTCTGCTGCAGGAACTTCCCATGGTGGAATCCATGGTTTTCTGTCTGAGCTCAGATGCATTAACTCTAGTTCAATCCATCTCAATTGTTTGTGTTTGAACAAGTAAAAACAAATGTTGACTTATCTCAACATGCTGAATAAATCCAGGTCTGTTTATCACTTGAAGGGAGTTATTTTTCTCTCTGCATTTTTTCCCCCTGTGCCAACCTTAACACTTCTTTTGTTATACTGAACCAAATTCCAAAAGGAGTGGTGGGATGGAGCGATTCACCGATCTGAACCGGTGGTTCATTCATGATGTTAGCGATGCGACTGCACCAGTAGCTTCAGTGTGCATCGGTTATAACTGACGCCTATATTGCAATTATCTTCCCTTGCGTGTTTCTCGTTGGTAAAAACCATGGTCACATCGATTACGTCATTGTTTACCTGCTATGTCCTTGTTTTTTGAGGCGCATTGAACGCACCATCAGTCTCTTTTAGCGGAGGCCAGGTGGTGCGCAGCCGCAGTTAGAACAACCACCGTGGGAGAACGTACGTGCTTCCTGTCTTAACTTGTCAAAATAAAATAAACTTGCTGAAAATGTCTGTGACACGGTCTCTGGTAGCTGCAGCAGCGTATTCTTCCATACATTCTTATGGATCTGCGCACCTGAAGCTTTGTGTGAGGTAATTTAAGATAATTCCTTATTTTTGTAACACGTGTGCAGAACTAAACAACAGACAGAATGACATTTTGGTTCAGAGAAGTCCAATAAACAGCTGAGATGAACTCACATCTCCAGCATTCACCTTGATTGGGTGGACCCTAGCACACAGTGGGTGGGCTCAGGCGCACCCATAGCCATTCCCCTGTCTCAAACTAATGTAGGTCGCAGTGATGTTCACTTACTTTTATTTCCAGGCTCCGTCATTTCTTCTTTTTCTTCTAGTTGTGCTTTTTACTGACAGTCGGTGAACTGAATAAGCTAACTGCTAGCCTTTAAATGAGCTACTAGCACAGTAAACAGCTGTTGCTATAAAGCAGGTAGAGACCTCCCAATGTGTTCCTCCCCAAACCACCAAACTGTTAAGTTTCTGGTCAGCAGAGGGTTACAGACTGCTGTCCAACGGGATGTTTCTGGCTCAAGAACCACTGAAATCAGTTTGAAAGCAATAGCTTAAAGTGCTGCTGTTGCTGCTGCTTTAAAAACAATTTAAAGGAACATGAAGATAAATTTTCTGTCGTAGACATGACCATGATGAAGATTTATTTGTCTGTTTAGTTGTTGTTTTTTTAGGTTTTAATTTCTGTCTGTTTGGAAATTCAGACATTTTAATCCCTTCCTCTCCTAAAAGCTATTTAGAGTTGCAGAAGTTGTGAGAAACAATTCATTTTAGTCCTTAAATCAAATGTGCATTATCTCGCCGAGCCCAAACAAGCATTAATCATCGGGCATAATCTCGACAGGTAATCTCCTCTCCCCTCTCAAATTTGCCTGTGAAAGAGATAAATAAAAACATTCTCAGCAGCCGTTTGGGGAGGGGGAAGAGATGTTGTTGTAAAATGATGTCATTAGCGCTGAACGATGGCTCCAGCTACTGCTGTTTCCCATTCAAAGAAACAAGTCGGTGCATTCATTGGGCTGTAGCTCAAATCAAAATCGATAACAATATTCCTGGCTGAGTGAGTCTAGCGGCTGGAGAATCTCATCACCGAGCCAGCGCCTTCAGGCAGCTCGTGTTGTTGTGTGATCCCGCAACAAAAATGGCTAAATCTACTTACCTGAGGGGTTTTCTGGGTTATATTTGGGTGGGATGTTACGAATCACATACAAGTTGCATTGATGTTTTTGCAGGTATTTGTTTTCCATGTTCCTTGTGCTTTTCTCTAAAGCTTAATTTGTGCTTCATCGTGAGTTTTTTCTGAACAGCTCTTTGATCAGATTTGTGATTTGTCCTGCCAAAGCTGAGAGAAAGATTGGAAATGTCACTCATACTGTTGGGTATCAATCAGCTTATTTTCTATCTACAGGGAGGAAAAGATGAAGGTATACAAGGTAATTTATTGTTCTTACAGCTTTATTTTATCTAATGAGCAGCACAGGAACAACCACTGAACTGAAGGAAAACAGAAAGAATGCCGACACTGGAGCAGAAGTATGAGTTGAGTAGAAGAGGATTTCCTCACACTTCTACAAACCCGGCGACCTTTTTTCATTTGGCTGCTCACAGACGAGAACATGCTGCCAAATCTGATTTATTTTAATGATCATAAATGTCAACAAACCAAGAAGCTGAGGTGATCACAGCTCTTTGTCCCTCTAGCAAAAAATGAAAAGGCGGAAAGACTGTTGGTGGGTTTAAAAAATCTGCAGGATTCTGGGAAAAAAACATTTTCATGTAGTTCAGTCTGGAAACTACAAGTGATGGAGCTATTAAAGGTACAGTCTGAGATTCTTTTCTGGGATGTTTTTGGCATATTACTTGCAGTGCTCTTCACATACCAACCAATAAATTAAATGTTTTGTCCAAAAAAATCACCTCTGAAACATACAATCCTGGGAAACCACATCCAACCCAGTGCTGGCCTCCTTGTAAATGACTGGATCATAACCCATCCATCAAACTGCTCCTCTGAATGTGAGGATCTACCTGGTGGACAGACCTAAAGGATTCAAGGGTTCAAGAGGTTTATTTGTCGCATGCTCAGTCATGCAAGTACAACTTGCAGTGAAATGTAACCCTGAGCCGCCCCATAGGCTGCAACATTCGACACAAATAAATCTAGAATTGGCAGTGTTCTGCTGTATATACAAAACAAACAAACAATATATGTTCTGCTCTGATTACAAAAGTTATGTTATGGTTAGAGTCTGGTTCTGTTCTGGTTTGGAAACGTTTGGGTGAGTTATTGTCTGGGAATGCAGCTAAAGGCTACTTAACACTGAAAGCATCAGCGGCAGCGGAACGGTTTACTCGCGACAATCGCGGCACTCCGGTGCACACCGGGAGAGTCAGCAGCGAAGCGACTTCACTGCCACGCTCCTCGCTGGACTCGCGAGATCACAAGATCCCTCGAGACTTCAAAGGTCACGGTTTGTTTATGCCGTCCGCCATTAAACCAAAGAGAAGGAAATCACGTTTGATATCGCTGTTTGATGTCATATATAATGTTTTACTCTCCACTGCCAGGATTAAAGCCATGAAAAACACACCGCTGCACTTATCGAACGATGCGGTAAGTAAATAAGCCGTGAGGTCACACGTATAGACGTAATCTACATAGATATGAAATTGCATCGCTGTTTCAGACTTTTATTTTGAAACTTACCGGGCATTTTACACTGAAACCGAGTGTACCATACCATACCATACCAGTTTATTTCTAGAGCACATTAAAAACACAGCATGGCAGCTGACCAAAGTGCTGTACAAAGACAAAAGTAAAACAGTGAGTCAGATAACAACAGAAGCAGAAATAAAACACGACACAATAAATAAAGAGAAATCAGCAATGGGAAAATGCCATGTCATAAAAATATGTCTTTAATGCTAATTTAATTAGTGATTTCCTGTCTAGCCCCATGTTAACTGCGGAAATTGACGCGTCCCAGAAGCGGCACGCAACAAAAATAGAACCCGATCCTATCTTTAGAGGCGCGGCGTTCCGCTGGGACGCATCTGGAAATAGCCGTGTCACGGCTGGATTGTGACACCCCCATAGTCTATAATGGATTCTATTTATTTAACTTTATTTTATTTAACCTTTATTTAACCAGATGAGTCGATTGAGAACTCATTCTCATTTACAGCGACGATCTGGCCAAGAGGCAGCAGCAACAGACACATAGTTAGCTTTACACAAACAGATAAGATAAAAAAAATGAAGATAAAAATAAGATAAAACAGCTAGACATAAAGACAAAGGACTGTTCTCGTATATAATATGTACAAGCCATCAAAACAGACTTAAAACAATCTTTAAGTACTCAGAAGCACATTGATCAGAAACTATTGAATGCAATGAATTATTGAAGGTAGATAATGGAACGTAGGTAGTGAGCTTTAGTGATTTTTGCAGCTCATTCCAGTCATTGGGAGCAGCAAACTGGAATGAGGAGTGGCCAAAGGAGGTGCGAGCTTTGGGAATAACCATAGCGATTAGGTTACTGGAACGTAAAATGCGCTGGTTTTTGGAAGTGATGAGTAATGAGCGAAGATATGACGGTGTTTTACCGATGATTGTTTTGTATATAAATTGATACCAATGTAACAACCTGCGGGAATGGAGTGATGGCCAGTTAACCAGTGAGTACAGATCACAATGATGAGTAGTGAAAGGGGCACCAGTGACCAAACGGAATTCTATTTGAAGCAGCGACGTTCCGCTGCCGTTCCGCGCCGCTGATGCGTTCAGTGTGAAGTAGCCTTAAGTCTCAACTCTGTCGTTTTCGTAAGAATGTGTGTGTTTGTGTGTGTGCGTGTATGGCTGTGCGTGTGTGTGTGCGTACGTGTGTTTGTGCGTGCATGCCTGTGCGTGTGTGTGTGCGTACGTGTGGGTATGTGTGTGCGTGTGTTTGTGCGTGTGTGTGTGTGTGTGCGTGTGTGTGTGTGTGTGTGTGCGTGTGTGCATGCGTGCGTGCATGTGTGCACATGCGTGTGTGTGCATGCGTGTGTGCGTGCGTGCCTGTGAGTGTGTGTGTGCGTGTGTGTGTGTGCGTGCGTGCCTGTGTGCACATGCATGTGTGTGCGTGCGTGTGTGTGCGTGCGTGTGTGTGTGCGTGCATGCCTGTGCGTGGGTGTGTGCGTGTGTGTGTCTGCACATGCGTGTGTGTGCGTGCGTGTGTGTGTGCGTGCGTGCCTGTGGACATCTCTCCTCTGATTGGGGCGACGGTGGCATAGGAGTTAAGTGGACGCCCCGCAATCGGAAGGTCGCGGGTTCGCGTCCCACTCGGTCTGTCACTGTCGTTGTGTCCTTGGGCAAGACACTTAACCCGAATTGCCTCTGTTGGTGGTGGTCAGAGGGGCCGATGGCGCAACAATGCAGCCTCGCTTCTGTCAGACCGCCCCAGGGCGGCTGTGGCTACTCAGTAGTCAGCAGTGTGTGAATGTGAGAGTGCATGCAGCGTCTTTGAGTGTCCTAACAAAGCGCTATATAAATTCGATGAATTATTATTATTATTATTATTGGCTAACAGCAACACGACTCTACCACTGACTCTGTTTGCTCTGCAACGTTGATGTTTTATCTCCACAAATAACACAAAGCCTGGAGGAGTTCTGCTGTGTGGTGGAGCTGCTAATGCTAACGGTTAGCTTCTACTATCTTAACTCAACTGAACGCAACTCAACTTTATTTATATAGCGCATCAACTTGCGTTAACCAAAGCGCTGCACAACATCATAAAAACAATAAAAACCTTTATATAGCACAGAAACAGTACAATCAATTAAAAACCATGATAACTTGAGATACAAGCCAGAGAATATAGATGAGTTTTTAAAAGGATCTTAAAGTTAGCCACTGAGGTAAACTAATATTAAGGGGAAGATGCTTCCACAATTTGGGAGCCATCCCAGCAAAAGCTGGATCTTCTCTGCGGACCAATTTTGTCCTTGGAGTCATCAGAAGGCAATCACTCTAAGATTGTAGTGATCTGGGCACAACATAAGGGTGTAATAGGGCCTTCAAGTATGGTGGACCCTGGCCATGTCATGCTTTAAAAGTCAGTAAAAGGATTTTAAAATCTGTTCTAAAACGAACTGAGAGCCAGTGCAGCAAGGACGGTGATGATGTGATCTAGCCTTCTGGAAGACGTCAACAGTCCGGCGGCAGCATTCTGATCCATCTGCAAGCCTGAAAGAGATGATTGACTCATACCAGCATATAGTGAATTACAGTAATCTAACTGACAGGTAATGAAGGCGTGGATCAGCTTCTCAAGGTCCTTTGTAGATAAAAACGATCTCACCTTAAATAGCAGCTTGAGTTAAAAAAGCTGTTATTCACCAAACTGTCTCTCAAAGTTAAAATGTGAATATGAAAACGCCCCCAGATCCTTCACCACAGAATTCCTAAAGGGTTCTAATGCGCCAAGACTCAGAAGAGCACCACTGCAGTTTTGTTTTTGTTTAATCTAAAGAAGTTGTGTGACAACCAAGATTTTACATCTTTTAGATCAGGTGTCCTCAGCTAAATTTGTTCAAGGGCCAGAGTTTTTTCCAGCAGACACGGCCAGATGCTGTTCTAAAATAAATTATTGTTTTATCATAATTTTTTAATAATTTAATATATCAATTTTCCACCCAAATTGATGTTTTTGTTTCAGCGTTTAGTTTAGTGGCTCTGCCTATCAACCAGGTGAATATTGTACTTGTACATGTGTTGCTTTCTTTCTGTGGGCAGTTTTTGTCAAAACACCACAATTATGCACTAATATGGTGGAAAGTGCAAAAACAGACATTCTAAGAACTGCTGCAGACCAAATAAAAAATGAATGAGAGCTATGACTTGTAATCATTCATGATTAAAGGTTGTTTATCTGCCTTTTCTCTTTCTTGATTGGCCCACAGACTATTGTTGAAAAAGCTGATCGAAAATTACACACACACACTTTAATGAGCATGTTTCTGTATCCACAAGGTCTGTTTGATTACTTCTGACTTCTTTTTGATTGATTTTAAATATTAACAATAGCTGTACAAAGTTTGAGTTTGATAAAGTGAAGAAGAACAATTCATAATGGGTGGATAGAATGTGTGTACATTTTGATTTTTAGCAGCGTTAGAGACAGAAATGTGGCTAAAACCTTCACACATGAAGCAGGAGTTTCAGTCACTCTTTTGGTTGTAGTTTTAGTTGTTTAGAGAACGTAAAAAAGGTTTATACGGTGTTGTAGCCAAGATTCTGCCGAGTCTTTAGAGGTACAGCTTGACGATATTTATTGATATTTGGGACATGAATTTTGCTGCTAAACTTCAAAGTCCCCCAATTGGGGGACTTCAGGGCCCAAAGGGTAGGGGGGCCGGGTGGAAAGGTCTGGCAGGCCGGATGTGGCCCACGGGCCACTACTTGAGGTTCACTGCTTTAGACAGTCCAACAGCGGCTTCACGGAAAAGAAGTTATTGCCTTTGACCTGAAAGTTCGTGTCATCGGCATATCAGTGGAAGGGGATTTTGTATTTCTGAAATATAAGCTCAAGAGGTAGCATGTACAGGGAAAACAGCAGGGGGACTAAAATGGAGCCCTGTGGAACTCCACAACCAACAGGAGTGACGGGAAGTAAAGTGACTTAAACTAACCAACATGCTTCCTGTTATGATATGTGTCTTGTGTATGTCTAGCAGGTTGTTTCTGAAACTATTATCTTGTTGTACCGCGATGTCGGTCAGTGACAAATAAAGCTATTCTTGATGCTCAAATCTAAGAGATAAGATTTAAACCAATCTAGAGCAGCATCTCTGATCCCAACCCAGTGCTCCGACCTAGAAATTGAGTATCAAAGACAGTGGACAGGTCCAGGAGCACAAGAATCAAGAATCAGGAGTCATTAAAATGTTGTTGTAAACCTTTAAAAGTACTGTCTTAGTGCTATAGTGGGCTTTAAAACAAGACTGAAATACTTCATGTAGATCATGTTTATCTAGAAACAATTTCAGCTGATCAGACACAACCCTCTCCAGGACCTTAGATAACAACAGAAGTTTAGCTATTAGCCTGTAGTTTGCTGGATCTGATGGATCAAGGGAAGCTTTCTTTAACAGTGGGTGAACAGTAGCATGTTTGAATTGAGCTGGAACAAGACTGCTGTTTACGATAAGGTGGACAATTGGTCCACAGATGTAAATACCATCTTGAAAAAACAAGTAGGAAGAATATAGTTAAACAGTATGATGTTCAGTTTACTCATTTTTCTCAAGCTGACCTTTGGAAACTGGATGGAACTGATTGCAGACAGCCAAACTGGTGGCAGGAGAAAGTGGTTCAGTCTGAGGTCAATCTATAGCAGACCTAAGGTTTTCTATCTTACCAGTGAAAAGGCTTAAGAAAGTATTACATGTTTCAGAAGAGGGTTCCAAACAAGAAACCTGAGAAGTGTTCAAAACTGAATAAACTGTCTTGAAGAGGATGTGAGGGTTATTAGGATTGTTATTAATTATGGAAGAAAAATATTTCTTCCTCTCAGCTTTCACCGTATCCTGATAAACTGTCAATAATTTTCTAAGATGTAGGAATGAAGCAGTGTGTTTGTCTTTTTTCCAAGCTCTCTCTGCTTCCCTGCATTCACGCCTAGCTAGCAGTTAGCTTCTACTAGCCCAGATGTTCTCTGCTGTTTCCTGGATGCTAAACCAACAACAGCCTTCCCCGTCGTGAGTCAAGATGGGTGAGTCCATGAATGTTAGTGACAGTGTGACGTAGATCTGTCAGGTTTTTCTAATCCTAGAGTTTCACCTAGAGTCTATTTTCTATCAGAAGCTAATGCAGGAGATAGGTGCAGAACTCAGAGTTAAACTCGGAGTGACCGATTATGATGAGAAATAATTAAAAAAGTTTTTTTCAGTCAAGGTGACCTTTAAGAATAAACCAGGAACGCTAAAAACTGCCTTCATTTTCACCATAAAAACACCACACGCTGTGTACAGTGTACAGCATTTAGTGTGCTAGCATACTAAATTGGGGGGGGGGGGTGTTTGGAGTTGGTCTGGAAATTCTATCTTAAGAAGCTCAGCAGTTCTGTATGCTGCTCCTCATGTCTGTACCACAAGCAGGTGTTTTACCATATTCTGCGACCATCAGATTCTGAGACTCAAGAGGGGAGCCTGAAGAAAGGGGGTCAGACCTTTGAATTGTTTTTTCTATTTCCTCAAAACGTAGCTCGCTTAAATGGCTTTTTCCAATAATTAAGACTGCACCTTTAAAGCTTTTAGGTCTTCATTGAAAAATATTTTATGCAACATTTTTTACAAGTTAACAAAATTTTGTGCATGGAAAACCTCTATGGAAGAAGACCTGGAGATGGAGCCCTGCATTGGGACTGGGATCCAGCTGGAAACAACACAAATCTTGTGGGCGGTTGTCAAGTTACTGTGGCAATTGAATCAGTAGGATGAAGAGTACAACTGAGGTTGTTAATAAAAGCAAGACTGGAGATTATAAAACAAAAGAAGAGGAAAGAAAGTCTGATTGTTGTTTGATCATAAATAACAAATTTTCCTTTAATTAATTGATGGGTCTCCGACTGGAGGAGGGCTGAACACAAATATCGCCCAACAAAACTGTTTCCTGGATCTTGTTCTTCAGATCAGTGATTCTCAACCTTTTTTCAGTGATGTACCCCCTTTGAAGTATTCTTTTCAGCCAAGTACCCCCTAACCAGCGCAAAGCATTTTTGGTTGTAAAAAAAAGAACTAAAACAGAGCCCTGTGCCATCAGGGACTGATTTATTAAACATTGGAGCTGATAAACATGTACAAAAATCAAACAGTCAAAAAAAATAACAATTTCAAACATTGTAATGTTAATAATCCATAACTAAATGTATTGGAAATATTTATCACCACTGAACTGTAGTGATTCAAGTGTTCATTTTTTTTAACTATATGTATATTTTCTCACACACCCCCTGGGGTACGCGTACCCCCATTTGAGAAACAATGCTTTAGATCATGATCCAGATCTCATGAAAGTTGGAACACATGTGGAAATCAGCTCCTTCTTCCTGTAACAGGCAGGAGCAAAGGTCACATTACTGCAGATGAAGCTCGGATCAGTCGGTCTAACCTCCGCTTCATCCTACTGTCCCTCACATGGGCTGAAGAAACAAATCAGACTCTTGATGGGTCGTCTTCTGCCTCACTTGGCTGGGGTTTTACTCACTGGAGAAAACATACATGAGAAGATCATGCTGACTCCATGCAGAAAGCTTGCAGCTGGGATTTTAACCTTTGGCCTTCTTGCTGTGAGGCAATAGTGCTTCCAACTGTGCCACCATGCAGCCCGCTGGAGTTTTATGTGCATCTAATTCGTTTTTGAAACATCACAAAATAAAATAACACACTGGGCTGTTTTAAGTTGGTCCTTTTGTTTTGGAGAGGTTAATTCTGCAGCACCCACATCAACCCCAGTGTGATTCCTCTTCTCTCCTCCAGCGACATTGTCAAGAGTCTCCAAGGATCACGGTGGATTAGCATCATGACCTCTCTTGGATCTTTGTTTCCTCCTTTCATCTGCTCACATTTCCTACCTCCTCAGCTCATCGATTTATTTTCCTCGGTTCCCCTACAATCTTCTGCTCTTCACATTGTCCCTTAGCTCCTTTTACTCCCTCGAGATCTCTGATCAGCTCTCTTGAACATTTCCTGTGCCTCTTCGTCTCCTTGTTGTACAGAAAGTGCTTTGGGATGAGGGGAGCTCAGCTTTAAAATCACATAAAACAACATTCCTAATAATAAAAAAGAGAGCAACACAAATTCGGTTCAACCAGCCAAAGGCAGAAAAAGAAAACAGGATCATCAAACAAATAACAGTCTGAAAACACATTGAGCCGCTGAGTTCAAAAATGATTTTAGCAAACTTGTAGTTGAAGCAGAAAAAAAATCAATGTTTAATATTGTTCTGCTGCTTGACGAGATGTGATTTGCACCAAGAGGCAAAACACAGCGCTCTGATAAAAACCCCAATGTTCAACGATGCCTTGTACAATATTTTCACAGTGTGTAAAGAAGAATTAGAATCTCAGCTGCAGGCCAAGTTTATTACTGTCTGTTTTTCTCTGTCTCACAAACTCACATCCAATAAAAGCATCTTCCTCTCAGCAGCATTGAAACCTGGTAGCAGCAAAAACCCCTCTCGTGATCCAAGAAACTAATGTTACACCAGTCAAAGCCTTCTAGACATATGATCCAACACCGTGGTTCCCAACCTTTTTTCACGAGGACCCCCTTTCCTGTGTCAAACTCTTACCTGCATGTGCACAATTAAAAGTGATTATTTACAAACTTTATACAAACAAACAGAGTCAGAACTCACTGATTGTACTATTGGGTGGGAAATTGGGATTTTATAAATGTAATTTTTACAGATATAATCTTGGAAACCACACAACCTCAGCACAAACAATCTTGTGCAGACCCCCTTGGGGGGTCAGGGACCACACGTTTGAAACCACTGTGTTGTGTTCCAAGGGGTTCAAATGAAGGCAACTGGACTTCTTTGGCTTCATTTGAACCCCTTGAATTACCATGACCTGGATGACTGAGAACCTTCACCAGCACACTGTGTTGTGTCTACCAATAGGGAGCAGACCAGGATAGAGAGAAGTGCTGGAGAGAGAAGAAGAAGTGCTTGAGGGAGAGTTAAGATGGATGCCTGATGCTGGACATGTGACCCAGGTTCTAATAAAGTTTGAAAAGGAATTCTGCCTACTGGTGCTACTTTCTGCCACTACAGCCAGCCGTAACAATAAAGAATTCTACAGTTGACGTCACCATGCAAAGGCTTCTGGGTAGGGTCATACTTACAAGCTGCATTTGACAATAGAAAATATACAGTTTCAGAGCGCTTGGACATCGATGTGAAGACATAAAATGGAGGAAGTTGTTTTGATAGAGAAAAACATACCAGAGAGCTTTTCTTGATGGCGACCCTGCTAATTATCGATCACCAGAACTGAAGCGCTAGCTCAAATGAAAGTGAAAGTAAAAACTAACCCTCGCTAGCAGCGCTGTTGTTTTAAACGCCATTATTCCCATCACGGCTCCGTCTTGAGTAATATAAAAATAAGTTCATTACTCACAGTGCTCAGGTAACATTTTTTCAAGGTAGTTTTTTAACTGTCAGGTTATCATTTGTGTCCCTACTTTTTATATTCCACTCACCTATAGCTTAAGGGATTGAGGACATGAAAATGCTTCACTGTACTAGAGTGAAGCATTTTCATGTCCTCAATCCCTTAGTTCAGCGGTTCCCAAACTTATTTAGCCGCACACCCCCTTCTATGTCCCGACCGTGTTGACGCCCCCCCCAAGAAAAAAAAAGAGAGACTTGCAGCACAATCAGTGTGTTTGTTTCTGACCACAACTCACAGCCTCCTACAAGGTCTGGGAGCTGAAGGAGCCTCTAGGATGAGAGGCTAAATGTCTTCAAGGTGAACAGAAAAGTCCAGCAGCTGTTTTCAGCTAAAACTCTCAGGATGATCATGTCCAGGAAGTGAAACTTAAATGTAGCTGCTGTCAGTAACCATATAACAGATTTTAATAATTAAAACTCTCAACAGACTAAATAGTGCAGAAAAGAAAGAAATAATCTCACAACTTTGCGTGTTGAGATTTATTATTGTTATTATTATTATTTATTATCAACATCGGCTCCTAGTGGGTGGAAGTGGAGATCAGCTGCGTTTGATGTTGATTCTCGTGTGTTTTTATTTCTGCAGTGAGCCATAAAACTCACCTCACTCCGCCTGGAGTTTGTTCTTCAAAACTCGTATTAAATCCACGGTGATGACGCGTTTTACTGAGCTTCCTCCGCGCGGTATTTTTCATTGCAGGATGCAGTTTCAATTCACTTTTAAACAAGTTAATTTAGTTCGGCAGACGGGTTTGATTTTTGCCGCTGCACGTCTGCACAGTGAGAGGGGAAGCGGCCGCGGGAGACGACAGGTGATCAGCAGGTATAACGCCGTTAAAGTCATACTTTAGAACGCATCTGCAGCTGCATATTTTCCATGATTGCGCGGTATGCCCAACCCTAATATACACATCTGTAATGTGTGGGGAAAAAACACTGTGCCCTTAAGACACACGTGCCGGTGTCATGACCACGTGATGAATTAATGATGAGCTCCGAACAGGAACTATATTGAAAATGAAAGTAAACACGGGCATAAGTTTGAAATGATAAACTGGAGCGATGCGGTGCTCCAGGAGCTTCTCTCCGTTAGATCTGCAGCTCAGATCATCTGACAGCTGGGATGGTGGATGACACACACATGCTTGTGAAAATAAAAACTTAATGAGTGCGGTTTCAATCACAATAAAAAGCAAGTTATGTCCAAGATACATGGAAGCGTAGAGACCGCCCCCATACCTCCTTTATGCCGCCATCGCGCAATCTTTTATAAAACGGACGTGATTGCGCAACATTACCGCCACGGTCTGAACTCTTAACGACCTTTAGGCTCCCAGATGCGCATCGGCTTTGCGGCAAATTGGCGGCATTGTTTTATGTGTATTTTTTTTTGTGTAATCACCGTTCACCGCCATTACGCTTTTTACCTCGCGCACCCCCTAGCGGCAGCCCGCGTACCCCCAGGGATGCGCACACCACACTTTGGGAATCCCTGCCTTAGGGTATTCAATTCTGGTCCTGGAGGGCCGGTATCCAGCACGTTTTAGTTTTAATTCTGCTTCAACACACCTGATTTCAATCAGCAGGTGATTAACAGGATTCTGCAGAGCCTGATGAGCTGCTGCACAGGTGATTCAACCACTGAATCAAGTGTGTTGGAGCAGAGAAACCACTAAAGCGTGTTGGATACCGGCCCTCCAGGACCAGGATTGAATACCCCTGCCTTAAACAGTCTTGTTGCTTTCAACATTAAGGGAAATGACACAGACTGCACACGTGTAAACAGATGTGTTTGGATGTGAAGCACGGTGTGACAGTTCTGCTCTGTGAAGACTCTGTTTTTCCATCCGCCGCTGCACTTTCACCCCCGGTTTTTGCCTCATCATTAGGAAATCCAGAGAGGCTGAAACAAAGCAGAAACGTTGGTGACAGCATGGTGACGCTGACAGCTCCTGTGGCGTAAACATGCCGGAGAGACGCTTTGTCAACAAACTGGACAGGAGACAGAAGACGTCTCCATTAAAGAGGCTGATCCTCGCTGCCCAGGAGGCCTTGGGTGATGATGCAGCAAAGACCATGAAGATCCTCTCAGACATCACTGATGGGTTCAAACGTTTCTACATGATTTCAAAGAAACATTTAAAATACAGTCAGCGAGTCTTACTGGGGGAAAAAGCAAAATGTCAGCTGAAATCCCTGATTTGGTGCATATAACATTTTTTAATGACAGATTGTATGTCTGCCAGATCACCTGGGATTATGATGTCATTGTGATCCATTTACACATTTTCTTCTCAAACGTTTCTGACTTGCAGAAACTAAATTAAGTAGAAATCCAGGTCAATTCCAGATGACGTCTATTTTGAGAGGAAATGTGGCCCATCTCTCATTATCCTTGGACCTCCAGTCTCATCATATGACATTTTTAGACACTGAATTTATGACATTGGTTTTTATTCAGTGAAATTACTTATTTGAAATTGTTTTACACCAGCAAAAAATTCATCTGTAAAATTCAACTGCAAAAGTCCAACAACAGAATTTCAACATCAGAAATTCAACAAAACCCTGAGGTGAGCTCCTGGTGACCCACGCCAAAGCAACTGTCACTTGACAGAGTTGACCCCTCACTGGTGTCACGTGATCAGAGAAGCCTAATGGGCTCTATGCACGCTCCACTTCCGCATTCCACCTTAAGGCTGGTTTATACTCTCTGTGAGCTCCGCAACGGAGAGACGCACACGGAGCGTCTGTGAGGTTTTCACATTCGAACTTCTGTTCAGGCAGCGGAGTGCTGCAAAGCAATTCCCCGCCAGGACAACAGAGGGCGTAGCGCTATTCTGTGACCTGCCACCATGACACTCATGTATCCGGTTCACGATAGTGTATTTACTCATGTGTTTACATTGTTTTAATGTGTTTCAGAGACTTTTTAACACGGACTAATTTGTCCTTCATTCTCCTCCACCTCTTCATCCAGTCGCCACCTCTAAACCCACGTTTCCCGTCGTTTCCATCCACGTTTGCTCCGTATTTTGTACTCCTTCAGTCACGGGTGAATAAACGTTCGACTTTCCGCGATGCGTTCTTCAATCTATTCTGGGTCTGCCGCTATATATTGTTTTACTTTTTAATGGAGCAACGGCGGTGCTGGTGACAAAGTTACAGGAAGCGTCATCCAGACCAATCACAAGCTTGCGGTCTCCGTCACTTTCGACAGATGTTTAAAATTTGGGGCATGTCTCCGTCACCCTCCGCGAGCCAGTCGGAGAGCCCTTGCGCTGACGCAAAATGGCGGTGCGTGCGTCCGTTTCACGCAGACGGACCGAGTATAAACCAGCCTTAAGACCTTAGTCCTTACGGTTGTTAGAGTCGTCAGCAAAGCTGAGTGAAATAGAGAGTTTGGAGTTCACCCGGTGCTTACTGGAGTTACCAAAAGTTACAATCAATGATGTAAGGCAAATTGTCTCTTTGTTTAGCTCTACACCACAGAGCAAGATGGAAAAGGGATTTAAAATCTACGTTTCCTCTTAGTCCTCTTGGATATCATCTTGTACACAAACACATGTGCGGTGCGCTTGTACAATTTAAAGTTACAAAACAATGAAAAATAACATAACGGAACTAGTTGTAATATTTTTCAAACTCAAAGACCACAGGCTAGCGTTCACAGGGACCGGAGGTAGTCGTGCCATCTGAGATTATTCTGGAAATACGTCATGCGGCTTCATGCATAGAGCCCTGGCTATAAGCCAATCAAAGTGATCAAGATGCTGAATTTGGGATTTTCATTAGTTGTCAGTGGTGGCTCGTCCATAGGGGGCGCTAGGGCGCCGCCCCACCAGTCTCACAGGAAGAGGAAGAAGAAGAGAGGAATCACAAAATGTATTAAAAAAAACATCAAATTTAAATTAAACGATCTATACGCCTTATGGGCTGTAAGTGCTGTGTGTAATCTGCATTTAATGGTAGTTTAATAAAGTTAATACTTTTAACACGGCCGAAACGTCGACGTACTTCCTGTCACGTGTCCTCTCGCGGTCGCAGCAATCTTTACCATTGACTTAATACGGGCTAACTGGCGCATGCACGCTGGATCCCCAACGACAAGGAATAGGAGAGCTGTTGGGCGCATATGGTTGCGATCGCAAACGGGGGGAGTCTGCTCAGATCAGGAGGAGGATGCTGATTGGTCAGCTCACCCAGCCCAGACAGAACCGGAAATTTCTCCACAGGCTAGTTCACGTCCTTTGTTGTTGTGGGGCTGCTGCTAACGTTGACTATGGAGAAAACTAGTAGTTTCATTTTTTTATCATTGGATTCTACGAACCAAGTGGATTTTTTACTATAAGATGGATTATTTTGACCAGCAAGGTAAGACAGAATTTAGCTTTTGACTTCATGAAAATAGCTTTGTTTTGCTTTTCATTTAGCAGTCATTGGGTGGTGTTGAGGTAGAAAACGTGGATTCTATCGTTTAAAAGAGCATCTTCCTGTTTAGTGTGTGTGAGGTTTGCATATATTGGTGAATATGAAGCATGTTTTTGAAACAACTTTTTTTGCTAGCAACAAAGTCCGTTTCAAGTTGTGTGAAGCATAAAAATGGTAATTTGGCGTTCCCTAGTGGTGATATGTGGTTAGCGCATCTGAAAAACTGACCTGCAAATAAAGAAAATGACGATCGTTTATATAGCGCCTCTCAAGATAAAAACCATTCACATAGGGCTGGGCGATTAATTGAATTTTAATCTCAATTACGATATGGATTTTTAACGATCATGAAAAGAAAAAAATCCGATTTTTTTTTGTTCCGTTCATTTGTTTCCCCCGTGCTGATTTGTGTGTAACACAGCGCAGCACCACATGTAAGCCTGTGACGACACCAGTCTCTCACACTATCTCCGCTCCGCTGCGCTCCAGCACGAACTGTTGGGCGGTTGTGATTTCTGTACATTGACTGCGGAGGTTCTCCGGCGTCCGGCAAAAATAGAATCGATCCTATTTTTGCCAGATGGCGGAACGGCCGCAGTAGTGGAACAGCTCTGATTGACTACAAAGGAACCGTTTTTGCTGCGGAGTTCGTGCCGGAGCGGAGCGGAGATAGTGGAATTTGGGGGTGATAGCCACGTTGTGTGAGGCACAACACAACACAGCGCCGCGAGTCCGGGAGACTGTCTCCCCACAGCCAGCCCCATGTGTGCTCGTCTTCAGCAGCGGTGCTAAAGAAGTTTCAAGCAAGGCTAATGTGTTAGCAGCCACGCTGAAAAGATAAGGGGGAGATAATGGCCGAAGAAAGACAACCGCTGGTAGAGAAAAAAGGAAAAATCGCTTCTGTGGTGTGGAAACACTTCGGGTTTGAGGAAGCAGATGTGTGTCAGCAAACAATAATATGTAAATATTGCCATGCCGTGGTGCTTGCTTCACAAAGCAACACGACAAATCTTTTTAACCACTTAAAGTGGTCACACAAAGTGATATATGATCAGGCAATGAAAGAACAAAGAGAAGAAAACCGTCTCAACCCCGACAGCTTCCACTTCCCAAACATCCGTTGAGAACACCCTCTACAATGCAACAAAATACCCCACAAGCTCTCGAAGACACAAAGAAATAACAAACGCCATTGCTTTTTAATACAGTGTGTTTTTGTACATTTCAGTTGTTGTTGCACTTTAGCCAAAGTTACACTTTTAGTTTGGGAGAATTATAAGTCAGTTTTGCTAAATGTCTGTAAAGCTACAGAATAGATGATAAATGTTAAAAAGTCAATGTTATGTTCAATAAATGACTTTAATCAAAGTTACTGAATAATCGTGTTAAATAATCGAGATATCAATTTCATTCAAAATAATCGTGATTATCATTTTTGCCATAATCGTGCAGCCCTACATTCACAAGAACTAACATAAAAAAATAAAAATAAAAAAATGCGCCCCACCCAAAAACCTGACAACCCCCCAGCTAGCTGAGATAGAAATCTGCTTCAATGTAACCTTCCTTCTAACATGTTTGAGACATTAGATTGTTTTGTGATTATTTCACAGTAGAATTCTTACATATTGCTCCTTTAATACTACCCCTAAAAGTGAGGAACAAACAAGGACCCAACACTCGCTGGAAACAAAGCTGACTTATTACCTGCAAGGGAATTATTTGATGCATGAGTATTTCAAACCTCTTTAAGAATCCAGCTACTCAGAGGCCCAGCAACACACATGAGGAAACACCATTTCAAATGTTCCAAGGTATTTGGAATGCTGTTTACAATCTGGCACCAAAACTCACAGCCCAGTATGTTGTTGGCTCAATAAGAACCAAAATAAAACAAAGAACTATAAAGGAGAGATCATATTGTTTGTATTAAAAGTTGCGAAACAGCAGGCCACACACTGAAACAAACTGACTATACATTTAACGATAAAAAAGGTGAAACTTCAGGCCATTATGGAAATAATTAGAATTTGATTTCTAAATGTTTACAGAGAAAATGTGTTACTTAATGACATTCACTTTGCTGAAAGCAAATTCTTTAGAAAGAATTGCAATTGTAGGCACAAATTGTATAAAAATAATGTTTTAGTTGAGTAGTTTATGAATGCAAGGTGTTTGAATAAATATTAAGAAATGTAATTTGTTAAATTCAGTGCCTCGCTGGGCTGCGACTGTTGGTAACAAATTGCAAACAGCATTTCCAGGGCTGTTTGGAACCTTTTTCAGTTAATCTCTCATTGTTCAAAATATTGAAAAAATGCAGTCTGGAAATTTCAGATGCAGCTTTTATTAAACTTAATGGGTTTTTTTCCAGTTTGGGACGTTTATAGACAGTTTGAGACAAATCAAGCAGGATTATTGAGAAAGTTTCCTAAATTAATTTCATCCATTCCCGCTTAAAAATGTGGAGGCACAATTTTTTCTCAATTTTATTTACCTGTGTCAGAAACTGTCGGAAACGGGACACAACAATGGTACTGGCTGATGAGAATAACATTTAACAAACTAAATGACTAAGAACAGATGCAGGAATATTTCATGAATGTTATTATTTATTGTCGGTTTTGACAGCTGATAGCACAAAATCAGTGAGATTGCAGGTTTGAGAAAAAAATTGCAGCAATTAAAGTCATTTTGCCTGCAGAATTTTACAGACCTCTGTAGTGGTAGGTTAACCAGGTGAACCAACTCTCTTCCCAGAACCATTTTATCTTCAGATTCCTAAAATAATGACCATCGGGTTTCTGAGTCAAACTCGTCTACCACACTATTACCTAGGCAACAGCAGGAGAGATCTGCTGTTAAAAATAGTCTGCATATTCTTACAGATTTAATAACCTGATATATAAAAAGGATCAAACCAATATTACATCACAGAACATTTTAAACGTGATTATTGAATCGAATCCTTTTTTCCCTCCTGGTGATTAACAACAGCACATTAAACCGTCTGGTTTATAATCTCATATAAAAATCATTGACTGTCAGGGAATCAATATTTAAAGCAATAAACATTTCCAGTTTGCAGCCCGAGCCTCCTGTTTGGGAGGCTAGGAGACGTAAATCTCTCCTCTGACGCCGCCCCGGGGAGCAGCTGTCACAGCAGCACTCAGACACATACAGGTGGAGTTTTGTTTCAGGGGAAAGTTACAGTAATGTTACTGCGACACTGCTACTAGCTAACAAAATAAACTGAAGCTCGACAGAAATATGAGTATATAAACATTTAAACAAAGAACTTAGCTTTTTGTTGTTGTGTCATCTGATCTGCATCCACATGTCTTGGACTCTCGGGAGAAGAGAGGGGCGGAGCTGTCAACTGACCACTACCTGGTGGTGAGTTGTCTTTGATGGTGGGGGAAGATGCCAGTCAGACCTGGCAGACCCAAACGTGTTGTGAGGGTCTGCTGGGAACATCTGGCAGAGTCTCCCGTCAGAAGGAGCTTCAATTGACACCTCCGACAGAATTTTGAACACGTTCTGAGAGAGGCAGCGGACATTGAGTCCGGGTCAAGCTGAAGAAAGAGTCCTATTGGGCCTTTTTGCCCCCATGGGACTCCAGAGACAGCTGACGGGTACCAGCAGTCCAGCGGAATGCGGCTCGGGTCGTCGTGGAAGCAAAAATGCAGGCATGGGAAGAGTTAGGTGAGACCATGGAGCAAGACTTCTGTACGGCTTTGAGGTGATTCTGGTCCACCATCCGGTGACTCAGGAGGGGAAAGCAGTGCACTACCAACACTGTTGGGGACGGTGTGCTGCTGACCTCACCTGTTGACGTTGTGGATTGGTGGGCAGAGTACTTCGAAGAACTCCTCAATCCCACCGGCATGTCTTCCAGTGAGGATGCAGAGTCTGGGTAGTTTGGGTTGGGCTCTCCAATCTCTGGAGCTGAGGTCACTGAGGTGGTCAAAAAACTCCTCGGTGGCAAGGCTCTGGGGGTGGATGAAATCCGCCCAGATTTCCTTAAGGCTCTGGATGTTGTGGGGCTGTGTTGGTTGACGCGGCTCTGCAATATCGCGTGGACATCGGGGGCAGTTCCACTGGACTAGCAGACCGGGGTGGTGGTCCCCCTATTTAAAAAGGGGGACCGCAGGGTGTGTTCCAACTACAGGGGGATCACACTCCTGAGCCTCCCTGGTAAGGTCTATTCAGGGGTTCTGGAGAAGAGGGTCCATCGGATAGTTGAACCTCGGAACTAGGAGGAGCAATGTGGTTTTCGTCCTGGCCGTGGAACACTGGACCAGCTCTATACCCTTGGGGGGGTCCTGGAGGGTGCGTGGGAGTTCGCCCAACCAATCTACATGTGTTTTGTGGATTTGGAGAAGGCGTTCGACTTCATCCCTTATGGGGCTCTGTGGGGGGTTGTGGAAAAGTCTAGACTCTGCCCCTCTGCACCATGATTGGCCAGCCCACCTGCCAATCATAATTATGCTGGAGCTAATTGATGTGGAACTTTCTGGAACCACAGCACGGAGCAGAGACTGGATACTGGAGAAATGAGAGAGTTTACAGACTTTTTGGTTTAAGTTGGAGCTGTTGAGTATTTCTTTGTGTTTGCGTGCAACTAACTAAGTAAATAATATTTGAGTTTCATATTGTTTATTCTAAATGCTAATATTAAGCCGAGTATGTTTAGCTAACTTGTTAGCAAAGGTTGCCTGTTTATGCACATGTTTCAGATAGTAAATATGCCTTTAGTGTTTAGTTTTGTTAGAGGTTTAATGCATATTTCCACAGATTATGTAAAGATTATCCTAATTTGAGTACTTTATTTATTTGTATTTATAGAACCACATACACAAAGAAGTGTAATGTCAATCCAGTAAGTGGACTCAATAAAACTCTTAAAAGGAGAAATGAAGCCTCATCCTTGACCGGATGCCTGCAGCTTTCCTAAAGGAGTAACCAGTCTTTAGTTCAGGGGTAGTCTAGCAGTATGGAGTACCAGGCCCTTTGATACGGGCTGTTATGGTGATTTCACATCTGGCCCAGTCCAGCCCAGTCTTGGTAGCATTGGCCCAGCCATGCGCGGCCTGGTTTTCCTCAGGAATGCAGGAATCTCCGAGCACGTGGTCAGGGCAAAAGACGTGTCGAGAAGTTTGTGGTGTCCTCCTTAAGTTAGTAAACAATGGCAGCCGTAAGCAGCGTTGCTTTTGGAGACTCTGTTACATATGAAGAACTGCTTCCTGCTCTCTTTCCCAGTGAGAGTGCTTCACATCAGTCTGTCCTCGTGCTGCCGCGGCTGGAGCAGCAACTCCCAGCTGCAGTCAGAGGAGATGTTTACTCCACTGCATCCAGAATGATAATGAATCGTGCATGCGGGAAGTCTCTGCTGTCTGATTCTACCTGCTAATTGGAGGCCCCCCCTAAAGTTAGGCATGAATTTCAGCCAGCCAATCATTTAGCAGTGGGTGTGTTGAGTCAGTTCAGCCCAAAGCGGGCCGCCGAGGATGAGGTCTGAGCATGGAAAATGCACATATTATCCAGATGTGAACACAATATACCCTACCAGGGCTGGTCCTTGCCGACCCAAATGTAAAAGCACCATTAGGTCCCTGTATGACCAGTGTCAGAGCTTGGTCCGCATTGCCGGCAGTAAGTTGGGCTCGTTCCAAGTGAGAGTTGGACTCCGCCTTTGTCACTGATTCTGTTCATAACTTTTTAAGCAGCCTCCGCCCCCTTCACAGCAGCCATATGTAACACACCTTTCTCCACCAGCCGTTCAACACAGAACCGCCTTCAGCTCTGCTTTACGAGCACTGTAAGACACAGCAACTTCATAATGGTTAGCCACAATGAGCAGGTCCGCTTATGTACATTTTTCTATTTGGTCCCAAGGAGACTTAAAATGATCAAGGGAAAACTCCATAATCCCGTAAACTCCCACACACACAATCAAAAAAAATAAATACTGACCAGACAGCAAATACACAAGGTACTCACCAAAAACGCCAGAAAAGGACAAGCCTCCAATTCATGTTATGACCCATCTAGGAGGGGCCAGGCCAGAACATTAAAGCCTCTTTTATAAAACAATGCCGCCAATTTGCCGCAACGCCGTGTATTTTGGACATAACTTGCCTTTTATTGCGATCGAAAGCCGCACTCGTTAAGTTTTTATTTTAACAACCAGCTACAGGTGTGTGTCCTCCACCATCTGAGCTGCAGATCTAACGGAGAGAAGCTCCTGGAGCTCCGCATCGCTCCAGTTTATCATCTCAGCTGATTCTGTTCACAAAAGTGAAACTTAAGCGCGTGTTTTCTTTCATTTTCAACATAGTTCCCGGCCGGAGCGCAGCATGAATTCATCACGTGGTCATGACACCTCCCTCTGTTGCGCCAAGGCTTAATGTGCGTTTATAAGACCGGCTAAGCTAGCCTGGCAAGCCATCCTATATATGTGAATATATAGTCTGGCCACGAACCATTGACGGCTCTCAGTCGTGAGGCGGGATCTACGGTTGTCTTTCAAAATGTCAGCACGCAATTGGATAGCGCTAGGACCAATCAGAGTGACGAACAACATGACGTAATCACGGCGATGGAAAAGCGGGAGGCTTTAATAGCGTCAATGATTTCTGTCGTTTTTGTATGAAAAACACGTGAATATCAGGTGTACTGGGACATTGCACTACTTTGTTTGATAAAAATAAGAAGCCGCTAAGTATATCAGACAGACTTACGCACGTTGGAGTCTAAATGATCCAATGTTGATGACAAAGCCGTTTCAAACGAACGTGTTTTCCGAGTTGCCGCCATGTTGCTTGGGTTCGCGGCCGCAGCGCTGACGTCATCGGCTACTCTCGCTCTGTGATTGGCCCATGATATAGAGCGCTGTGATTGGCCCAACCAAAACTATAGCGAGTTGTGATTGGATAGACACAGCAGTGGTTTGGGCTGCGAGGGTTCCAATGAAGCGTGCCTAGACCAAACTCTGCAAAGCAAGAATTGGTCTAGTTCACTAGGCTACAGCTAAGCCTCAATATTACCGCAATATTACTACCAAGCGTGGCGGCACGAATGCCGCAAAATTCCCGCAACGTGATGCCGCCATGGCACGTTCATAAGAAACACGTTGCGGTAATATTACGCTGATTTGCCGGCATGGTGTGTCTTATAAAAGAGGCTGAAGATTTGGTTCCATTTGTTACATCCCAGGCTGTCTAGGGGGCCTGGGGTAACAAAGAAAAAAAAAAAAAAAACACATGCTCTGGTGTTTAAAATGAATGTAACAAATTTATTTACATGAAATGGTAAATAAAGACAAAACACAAGTTAACCAAAAGGGACAAATCGGCAGCAACTCAACATGTAACAACACGAATGTCTCTAATTAACCAAATTAACACAAATTAGTTAAAAGACCATCACTCAACTTCCTCTAACGAGTGATGTCTTTTTAAAACAAACCCGAATGTAAAGCTCTCTTTACTTAATGCGAAGCGGTTAAAACCGAGACTAACAAAGCATCCAGAATTCACACAAAGTTGTTACCAAACTGAAATTTAACTAAACAAAGGCTGCCGAGGAGCCAACAGAGCAGCAAGTGCTCTCTCTGGTCTGCCGCTCCCTGAATCTAAGGGCTGACTGGCTTTTATGCAGTGGTTTGGCTGATTGCAATCTGGGACAGCTGGCAGAGTCTAAATGGAGCTGATCAGGTTAAAGAGGAGCCAGGTGCTGCCTCTCCTCTTCATACACACAGGGAAACAAGAGGAGACTTTAAACACAAAAAAACTCACAAAACGTCCCATGGACGTAACACATTGTCCACCAATCCAAAGAAACCACGCATTTTCTTTCTATTCACAATTATTTATTTACAAAATTTCAACTATGATTGAGTGAGGATTTAAACAAAAACTCAGGGTGAACTATGTGCTTAAAGTAACAGACAAAACATCCTATTTTTAATATCAATCAACATACCTACGAAACAAATAAACCCAAATACAATAAACTTACCTCCATATTTAACAACAAAAAACAGGAGAAAACAGGATCAACATAAAAGGCGATTCACCCCAACCAATCCTCAAACTTAAACGCTAGTTTCACACACACAGGACACACAAACAGGGTGGTGGCTGGTTGGGATGAGCAGAGAATGGTGACACAGCTGCTTCTCATCAGGCCCCAGTTCTGCTCTGGCTGATTATCCAATTGGAATGTCTCCTGGCCATCTTCCACCAATCATAGGAGGACACGCATATAAAATGACAAAGGAAACACCGCCGTTAGACGAAGCTCTTGATTTACGTTTTAAGCTGCCGAGAGGCGTTGCTTTCTGCCATAAATACGGAAGTGGAAACCGCAGCTTAGTGCGATACATTCGTCAGCAACTAGATGGTGCCATCAGATAAGAAAAATAATCCGGAGTTCATCTTTAACGTAACTTAACTATAAACCCTTTTTTATTATTTTATATTTTTCCTAAAAATGTATTTATTCTTTTGGAGCCTTTGAAGGTCTGTAGGTTTGGATCGCATCAATTTATGGATCTTTGGCTTTCCCCAGGTCAAAATGTCATAATGTCCTTGGGCATTCTTCTAGTTTTTATGCCAATTGATTAAGTTCACATAGGATTGATGGGCTATTGATTAAAACGTCAACATAAGTGACTGTTTTTAAATACAATTGATTGTTTAGAGGGCTTTGTCATGAACAACAACATAATACTTGTAGGACCTGATGAGGTGAATACGTTTGATTTATTCTGACATAAAAGACGATAATTTACAGATTTCTGGATAACTACATGTTTTGGGGGGTTTAAATGTGAGGACCAGTGGGTTGTTGCCCCCTCAGGGGGAAGTGTTTAACCTTCTTAAACAAACCCGTGACATTTGTTTGCCCTCCTGAGTTTAAGTGTCAAACATTACAGGTGGAAGACGTTAGGCAGAGAAAGACAAGCCAGAGGTCTCCAGTCCCCCAGAAAGACCCCAAAGCTCATAAGTCAGTCCAGCGGGCTTTTACTGCTGGCACAACTGTTGACGTTGACAAATGGTTTTGTTTCTCAGTCCCCCAAAATCTATTACCAAAGCACAGAAAACTCCATGCTTGTCACTGTCGGTGTGAACAACATCACTGCAGCTGCAAACTGAACAGAATCCAAATATTTGCATTTCTGATTCATAACATCTAAAACGTGTTTGTTGTCTGAATACATCAGAGTCATTTAGTAAACAGCGATTTGCTTTTTGACTTTAGAACAATTATATTGAAGGGACTTTAACCATAAAATGTCACTTATTTAAGTTTTAAAACGTATCATAAAGTTTATCTTCGTTGTTTAACTGATGCTTTAAGGTCCTTTCTGTTCGACAGCTTTTACTGCTCTCTGACTTTAAACCCTGTCATAGAGGACGAAGACCCCACATAAACAATCAGCCCATTGTTATGTAGTGACTCTGCTGTTATTCTGTTATGATGGAAAGCATTAATGAGTGCAGCGTGGGCCAATGATTGCTTTGATCAACAAACCTGGTGGTGTTATTATGGTGGCAGCATATCAAGGTCCCGCTGTGCTCCTAACGCTCCCTAAAGCTCAGCTTTTTCTCTTTTTTTAAGGTTTATTAACAAAAAGGAACAATAACAAAAATTCCAATAACGATACAAATATACAAAACTTTAAATAAAGTCACACCTCCAAGTTATCAAAATCAAAACAGCAATAGCTTATTGTGTCAGATATTAATCAGTTATTCAAAAAATAAGAAAGAAAAAAATAAATAAATAAAAGGGTAACATAGAAGCAAGAGTTATATAACAAGAAAACCAAACCTTTCTTGAATCTATTTTTCTTAACAAAATAAAATAAAAGGGGTTCAAGATAGATTAAGCTGTCCTAGAACGTATGAAGCCTAGTAGCAAGGGGATTATCCAACCATTTCTAAGATTTTTGTAAAAAGGACAAATCGTGTTTAAGAGCAGTCCATGAAGGGGGAGATTTGGCATATCGACATTTATGTATATAATATTTTGCATATATAATGAGATTGTTCACCAAAAATTCTGTATTTTTATTCCTTAAAATTACACCAAACTGAATATTCTGAGGGGACCAAAAGACAACATTACTAGAAATTGAGGACAATGACTCATGGAGAGATTTCCATAACTGTAACACAGGACAGGTGTGAACAGGTTTGTTTTACATACGTAACAATTTTCAATCTCCTCTTAATAAATTCGTTAGAAGGGTAAATATTATGTATAGTTTTAAAATGAACCTCTTTACATTTGTGGGGAATAGGAAATTTTAAGTAATTAGTTTGAATAATTGATATTTCAGATTTATTATAATCTCTAAAAGTCAGTGAGCTTTTTGCTATACCAGGATATGGAGTTGTTACCAAATACTGTCTCAAAAAGCTATTATTACATGTTTCATAGGTGTGTATTGTTTAATTTAGCTTTATGTAAATTTGGAGTCTGTATGTTGAAATTGTTTTTTATCGGGAGGATGAGGACTGTAGGGATATTTTGTGTAACCTTTCTGTAGAGGTCACTAGAACAGCTCAAGCTATATTTAGAGTTAAAATCATCCACACCAAGTATATTACCCATACCATCCATTAAATGCAAAACAGACCAAACGGATTTTGACATCCAATCTTGTAACATAGACTTTCCCCTGCTCAATATCACCCTGTTGTTCCAGTGGGACATTATTTAAACATCCTCTGCCAGTTTAACAGAACCTGTTTATGAAGAGTTTTATGGGTAGTTTAGGTGTTTCAAAATCACAAACTAGAAGAAAATGTATCCCTCCAACTTTATTGAAAACAAGAGAAGGTTAAGTGAACCAAATCTCCTCTCCAGTCTTCAAGAAGGATCTTAGCCAGTTAATCTTTAACATTCCATTTATAATCTCAAAGTCAATAGCATGTATCCCCCCGTCCTTATGGTCCTTTAATAAGTCTCCATGTCTGATGTAGTGATGTTTATTTCTCCATATGAAATTAAAATTAAGGAGGAAACTCATTTTAGTTGCCTGTATTTACGATGATTCCAGTCTTTAACCGAAGCTTATAGATGAGGGTTGGAACGTAGAACCTCAGATGAATCAGGAGCTTTGTCTGATGATTATTTAAATGAAGATTTTAATTATCCTCTTTTGTTGTTGCACGTGTGTCTGTTGAATGCTGGTGCTCATTCCACCAGGCCTCTGAAAGTCCTTTTTCCTTGCTGGCTTGGTATGTTGCAGTCCCTTAAACAGTGGCACCGCTGGAGCGTCCTAGCGGACAAGACACAGCAACTCCAGGCGTGACTCAACGCTGGAGTCGAGTCGTTGTGTCACAAAGTAGAAAATTGTGAGATTTAGTTTAAGTTGCATGATTTATCTTTTTTTTTTGGCATGCTTGTTTTGTGTTGAGTGTCTTTCCCTTTGTGAAGCTTCCCAGAGACACTTTAATTTGTTGAACTGGTAGATTAAGCTGATGGGAACAGGTGTGGAACGCCCACAGGTGCAACAGACTAATAGACTGATTGGCACTCAATAAAAGGAGCCGAGGAGGGAGCAGCAGACAGAGAGAAAGAGATGCGCCCTGGACGGCAGCGTCTCTGCAGGGACACTTGCGCCTGACCACCCCAGGAACACAGATCAGCACCTGGAGCACCCGGAGCACAGTCCCAGGAGGTGGACAAGCGGCCGAGTGCGGAGGAGCGAGGGTGGCCCTCTCTCTGCACATGTGAGTGGCACACGCCATAAAGATAGGGTGACCAGATCCCAACTCGCCAAATGTGGGACAAAGACAACTTAATGTGGGACTCTATATGGGTTTGTGCGCGCGCGTGTGTGTCTGTGTGTGTGAAATTGAAATATATGTTTTTTCAAACTAATCATTTTCAAGTTCTCTGACATAAGCAAGCCCAAAAGCTTTCAAACTAATTCACAGTTTCTCAAGTTACTACATCCTTAAGTATGTACAGTTAAGCAGAATAGGGAGTCATCCCATCAATTTAGGGAGTCATCACATCAATTTAGGGAGTCATCCCATCAATTTAGGGAGTCATCACATCAATTTAGGGAGTCATCCCATCAATTTAGGGAGTCATCACATCAATTTAGGGAGTCATCCCATCAATTTAGGGAGTCATCACATCAATTTCAGGAGTCATCCCATCAATTTAGGGAGTCATCCCATCAATTTAGGGAGTCATCACATCAATTGCTCTTTCAACTATTCTTTAATGTGCTTTAAAACAACACAACCACCACAACTTCACACAAAACAAAATGTAAGTGTTTTAGCTGAACAACATTGTTTTATCTATTCAAGTAAAACAAATATATATGCCACATGTAGCACATAGGCTGAATAAATCTGAACAAAATATTAAATAAAATAAGAGCTCACTCAGCTCAGAATCACTAAACAAACAAACCATATTGATCTGTATTTACTAGACAGTGCCACCCATTGGTAGGGTAAAATTATGCACAAAATAAATTCATAAAATAAACCAAATGGAAAACTATTAAGGATATAACAGAAACATAATAAATGTAAAAATTCCGTTAAGCAATGCTCTTCCAGCACCAATGAGAGCCCTTGGCTGAAATCTTCTAATTAGTATCCATACAAACTATTTTTCTCCATCCCATTAACAACAGCAGACTGGCCTGGTCCACACAGGCACTGCAACCTCAGCACCATCTAAAGCACCTTGTGCTGAAACACAAGAACAACAGCACAGTGTTAAAATCTAGCATCACACTGGCCCAGTCTCCATAATATTCTAATCTGTATCCCTTATAATGTTTATCTTACCTTAGGTGTTCTTCTTGGATTTATATTTTTTGCTTGATCGTGCAGCTTCCAATAAGGTCTTCTGCTTAAGTGCATAGCTGTAGAATTCCTTACAGCTGTACTCAAAGTTGGTCTTGACTTGAATTTCACTCTTGATGAGCTCCACAGAGCAACGGTTCCTCTGGACATTCCATGCAGCAGTCATGAGAGAAAAGACTCTCTCCACAGAAGCATTGGTTATGGGGATGCTGAAGAGAAAGGATGCAACAGCTGTCAGATTTGGTGTTGTTGTGCCTTTAAGCAACATGGACCACTTTTCCAAAACAGGAGCTCTTCTTTCTGTGATTTCCTGCTGGCGTGGCACAGTCACACAGTACTCTTCGTTCATCCATGTCCACTTTCTCCTTTATTTGCTTTTCAAACCCAGCTCTGGTGTCCAATATCTCAGAGACAGTGGGAAGAGTTTAGTTGTGCCATGATTAGATGCATCAGATGCCACTGAATAAAATGGCATGTGGGCCTTTTTGTCACATGGGAGATCTTGAACCACTGGCGTTTTTAATTCTTCCAAACATATCTCTACAGAGGCAGGTGCAAGAACATCTGTCACTATGGATACTGCCTTTGTACGACCACGTGACATTTTCTTTGCTATCTCAGAGTCTGGAAACAAGACTGACGTTAGCTTATTTCCACAGTCTTCTGACCTGTATGACTGGGAGTGTTGCACAGTGTGGTAAACACTTGTTATTTCAGCAGCTGTGACCTTGTCTGTATCAGAGCATTCTTTGGGCTTTAGCACAAACACGTCCATTGACTGGAAAGCCTCCTTTTGAGCAACACGTTTGTTGTGAGTGTCGGATTTTCGGTGCCGTTTCAAGTCGTACTCCCCGCCGTGCGACACAGAGAAATTACTCTGACAAATATCACAACAGGCTTTGTCTGAGTCGCCATGAACAGGTTTTACCCACGAATACATGCTCTCCCAGGCATTGTTGTAGTAGCATTTTCCTTTTTTCGCGGCGCTCATAATCTCTCCTCCGATTTCTTTTATTTCTGGTTTGTTTTGGTGGTTTGTGCGCATGCGCAGCTGCGCGCTCTGAACCTGCCTAGTTTGATGTGCAGCCACCACTTTCGCCACACAACCCGTATGCCAGATTTAACGGACGTCTGTCAGTAATGAGGGACATTTTCCCAAATTGCGGGACGTGTAAAAAGTAATAAAAATGCAGGACTGTCTCGCACAAAGCGGGACATCTAGTCACCCTACATAAAGAGGAAGATGTTGTCACACGCACGAACGCTCCGAAGACACGGAGTCCGGTGGAGGAGAGGTCGGTGAGAAGCACCGTCTCAGAAGGTGGACTGAGTGCACGGCACAGAGGATCAGGGCCCTTGTGAGTACCACTCCACTTACTTACGTTCCGGGAGACGGCTGGGACTGCCGTTGAGCATGCATCTGTGCATGCCCTAGCTAAGTGCGGTGGTGTAGGCCTGTACTGGCGGTGTGTCTGTTTCTGTGGTGTCCCAGGCGGAGTGGGCGTGTCGCGTCGGAGAGAGTGGAATCGATGTGGGAATGCGGACACCAACCATGTGCGGAACCACCGACGAGAGGCGTGCACCAAGATGTGAAGCTGCTGCCTGGGCGGAGCACCTGGAAACCAGCTGAGTTTGCCAGCCTCGCAGGAAGGATCCCATCTTCGATCGGACTGGTGGTATTCAGCTTCAGTGGTGAGCGGACTCTAAGTGATGAATTTGTCTACCGCACTGGGAACTTGGAACTTGGAGAGCAAATTTTTTAGAGACCTTTTTGATACAGTTTTTTAAATAAATTGCCTCCTATTTTAATCATCGGTCTTGTTCTGTGCCTATGGGTGATCTGAGTTGCTTGCTCCCCCTTGCATTCAGTGCAAACCTTGGTGAATCGGCCACAGTTGCACGTCAGCTTGACCTGGCATAGGATGAATAGGACAACAGGTGCCCAGTAGGAGGTACTGATGGGCCGCAAGCAGATCTTCAACTGAGCAGCTCTTCAGAGGGACAGGCATCCAATCCAGGAGCCCTCAATAAAACCAGAAAGACTTGTGTGAGACAGTTGACTTGAGCAGACAATTGGACCAAAGCAGGACAGTTGGACTGAAACAGAACAGCAGTGAATCTCTCACTTCAACACAGAATTATAAATTAGCCAGTCTCAAATGGAAATGAGCTTTAAAAGAGCCAGATAATACTCACCGCTTTCACATCATGAAGCCCTGGTACTGGGGGAACCCCCAGCCTACCGGAGGCATAAACAGCTCGCCCCTCGTGTCTTCAGTGGAAACAGGCATGAAGAACCACAGACTAGCGCTGCCTATTGAAGCTGCCATAGAGGCCGGTCGCCATCTTGGATGGGTCTCAATTCGCCTCCAGTGCATTCATTGAGGAAGGCACTTACTCAACTCAAAAACACATTTTATTATGCTTTTTCACAAAATCAGACACATGGTATGGCATGATAGTTAAAATATCATGAAATATAATAAATTAAAATATAAAATCCCAACAGGTAGGCTAGAAACGTCCCAGAAAAGTCCCACGTGATCTGTTTTCAATAGTACGCCAGCTGTTGCAACCATAGGCTGTAAAAAAACGAACACTCTGCATTGACTCCAGTTGGGTTTGGAGAGTGAGGAACCCATCCAATATGGTGGTGACGCTGTTACACTCTCCAGCGCCCAATGGGGCGTCTGCGTATTCATGTCTATGTGGAGAACCAGCACAGTCATGATGACCTGGAAGCCAGTTTATTGACAGCAGGTGCAGGGGATATCATCCTGCTACATATCTACTATTTGTAGTCAGATCTGTCTGATCTATATCTAGATTACTGTATCTGTTAGAAACGTATCCCCCAATAACAGTCCAGCATTGAGGGACTTCCCTTCATACTGGAAAGAACAGTTGAAGACAATCCTGTTCTTGTTATTGTGTCGCACCATATGGCGAGGTATGAACCAAGATTCAGAAGTGGTTTTAGTTTCCAGCATGTTTTAGTTGTTTCCCTGCTCCAGCACATCTTCACCTATAATCCTTTTGCTATAAGAGCTGTGTAACACTTAAATTTCTCATTTGTGGAATGATAAAGTTTTATTCTATTAAATGGTTGAATTACCTGTTCAGCAGGTCATCAAGCTCAGCAGAAGCTTGTTAATCACTCACAGGTCAAAACCAGGTGTGCATTTTTTTGTTTAAAAGGACACCAGACCAACTCATAATTTCTTCCGTCTTTGTAGAGAGTTTGAGCTCAAGACTAAGAGGATCCCTGTAAATACTCATGCTGATTACATCCACCACCATTACAAATAGGAAACACCCCCCTCAGTTTGGGGGAGTGCATTAAGTGGTTGTTGCTGTTAGCAGGATTATAAAAGTATTTTCATAAATATTTGACTTGAATTGGGATGGGAGCTAACTTGGAAGTAATTAACTTTTAATTTAATTCCTGGAATTTGTTTATTTAGAGTTTTAAAAGGTCTCTGACTGTCCTTGTTCACAAAGTTAACCGTGTTTGATCTGGATGGGCTTTTACCTTCAAGGCAGGCTTTACAAGAAAGTTTTTAAACGAGATGGTTTATTTTTACAAGCAAGTAACAAGTAAAACCTACCTCTGGTGATAAAACACACAAACTAGTTGGTAGATTTAGTATTTATCCTAGAGCTGATCCAACACGGAGCCTGGTGCTTTGACTGAAAGTGAGCCGTTTCGTCAGACACATAAATCGTCGGCTCTAAATGAGGACGGTTGTGGCGTTAACCTCATTATGAGGGGAGTGGGTAATAAAAGTGTTATAATAAAGATGGTGATAAATAGGAAAAAATAACTTGTGCTGTGATCACCAAAGCCCTAAAGCACCATTCTGTGAGCAGATCCATTTCCCAGGTGTTACCATCAGTGTCAAATAACAGCCGCTACGATTCATTAGACCTGGAGATGTTTCCAGTGGTAGAGGACTCACATTCCTCTGTTTGTTTGTCTGAAGGAGTAAAAGCTCTGCTGGAACGTCTCTGCACTAAGCCGTGTTTGTCTCCATCATGTGTGTCTGCTCCTACACATGCCCTCAAACATAACTTTCACTCGTGAGCAGAAAACAACAAGATGTATGGATTTGGGTCCACTTCTAATTACATAATTAACAGAGAATTGACCCAAAAAAACCTGAAATATAGCATACTTGTTTTTACTTTCCTTAAGGGTATTTTCCTTTGCTTTGCTTTTTTTTTCCACATGCCTCCATCTAAAAGGCTAGGTTATCCTGAGTTATCTCTGTAGTTATGCTGCTATAGGCTTAGACTGCTGGAGGACATACTGACCACTTTCCACACTCTGCTACTCTCTTCTACCACCACTCTCTAATTGCATTATTTCCTGTTATTTCAGCTGTTAACTTTATTTTCTCTCTAAGTGTTTTTCTCCCCAGAAGAAGCTACACTGGCGTTCTGCTGAGCTGTGGTGGCCTCATGGAGGGGGCCATCGGCTGGCACACTGCTGCCAACCACCTAACATTCTCCCTCTCCTGATATTACATCTCACTTTCTTTAACATAGAATGTGCTACTATTAGTTCACCTATTGAATTAATTATAGATTCACTCAGATAAAGACAATAAAGTTTCTCTTACTAAATAGAACTTCTACTAAGAAATCACAGTGTAGCCATAGAAACACTACTTGATATATATGGTGTGTGTGTGTGTGTGTGTGTGTGTGTGTGTGTGTGTGTGTGTGTGTGTGTGTGTGTGTGTGTGTGTGTGTGTGTGTGTGTGTGTGTGTGTGTGTGTGTGTGTGTGTGTGTGTGTGTGTGTGTGTGTGTGTCTGCTCTGTCTTCTCAACCCCCAGTGAGTCATGGTGGATGGCTGCTCATACTGAGCCAGGATCCTCTGGAGGTTTCTTCCTGTTAAAAGGGAGTTTTCCTTCCCACTGTCGTTAAATGCTTGCTTAGTATGAGGATTGCTGTAAACACACTGACCCTAGTCAGTGACTTGATGCAATCTGCTGGGTTCCTTATATAGGAAACTTTTTACTGATTGGCTTAATGAACTGAATTTTTACATTTGAGTGTTAATGGCTAGAGCTCCCCCACTCACGTTCTCCTCATGTAACCTCTACTGTCTCCAACCTTGGAGTAAAAATGGATCTGGTCCTGAAGATGGATGCTCAGGTCAATAGCACAGTCAAGTCATGCTTCTACCATCTTAGGCGAATTTCTAAATTAAAGCCCATCCTGACTATCCGTCTTCTAGAATCGGTGATTCACGCCTTCATTACATCCCGGCTAGATTACTCCAACTCCTGCTTGTATGGCATCAGTAAAGCTGCTCTGTCCAGACTTCAGCGGCAAGGTTCCTGACTGGAGCTGACAAAAGACAGCACATTACACCCATTCTTAAATCCCTCTACTGGTTGCCCATTCAGTTCAGAATCAACTTCAAAATTCTGCTTCTTGCATTCAAATCTGTGAATGGTCAGTCCCCTCCCTATCTGAGGGAACTCCTCCATTTCCACCACCCATCCTCGTGCTCTTTGGTCTGCCAATCAGCTCCTCCTCACTGTTGCTAAGGCATGTCTGAAGACTCGCAGGGAAAGGGCTTTTGCTGTCTGTGCCCCAGAACTGTGGAATTCATTACCTCTCCAGGTTAAGCAAGCACCGTTATCGCCGTTTTTTAAACCCGCCTAAAAACACACTACTTCTCCCTGGCCTTCACATCCTAAACCATAAAAACATCAAGTCCTACTTTGTCATCCTCTTTTCCACCTCAGATGTTTCAATTTTAAATCTGTGGATTGTATATTGTGGTTTTATCTTGTTTGTTTGATTTTACTTTATTAATCTTTTTAAATTGTTTTTATGACCTTTGTGCTTTTTTTCTGCCTGTGTTGTGTTATGTCCAGCGCTTTGGTCAGTTGTAATGCCGTGTTAAAAGCGCTCTATAAATAAAGTGGTATGGCTTTTCTGCTCACTTTGGGCCAGTGTTAAGCTGCTCCCCCAGAAGGAGGGCCATGTTGTACATTTTCCTGAAGAAGACAGAAAACAGGGTTTTCCTTTCAAATTAACAAATGTAACAATAACTGCTGCAAAAACATTAAAAAGTAGCCATAAATGTATAAAAATGATACAACGTTGACAAGGATTAGAATTGCTTAGAAACAACATTTCTGCAGCCCAGCCAGCAGCAGTCAGGGTCATGAGTCTCTGCAGCTTTTATTCTGTAGCTGAAAACATCAGAAAATGATCAGGGGGGAAAGTATTTATTTGCAATTTGCATCTGAAAACAGTTTGAAACAGCACTCTGACAAAGGTTTTTAAATCTCCCATCAGTGGCATTTCCACCTTAAATGTCTCAGATAATCATGATGTGGATCACGTCTGGACTCAGAAATCCTTCTTAGAAGTCAGGCTCACTGCTGAACTCACAAAATGCCACGTTAGTGTAAAGTCTTACAACTCTTTTGGAGTATCTTTAACTAAAATTTGAGATTTTATTTAAGAGTTATCAAGTAATTTTCACTAAGGCTGAGCAGTATTTCTATACACTGTTGTGCTTCCTGCAGCACACCACCTCCACGCAGTCCGAATGACAAACATGACCTTTTGTTCACTAACAGGTTCAATGAAATAGAGTAACAAATCAAAGGTAGTCTTTCAGAGTTTGGCATATTGACAGCTTCCCAGCAGGTAGAAAATTCCACTCAATAAACCATCTCCTTCCAGAACAGAAATCCATTTGGCTCCGGCCTCACCAGCCCTTCAATCCGTCAGCCCAAAGCAAGAACAAAACCCAGACCAGAGTCAAGATGCCAAGGAGGCGTGAAAATATAACCTGCACCTGACATTCCTTTAAAAATAGAAGAATTTAATCTGGAGGTGTAACATCAGATATTCTTGCCTTTTTCCCCACACACATGAAAAAATCTACTGAAGATTGTAATATAAACATTCATCCTATAAAAATTTTAATCTCTTGCTTTAGTGTTTTCTTCCCAAAAAACACCCAAAACCTCTTTGTGCATTTAAATATTCAATAAAAATAGGATTAAATGTCACATAAATAATTTATGCAAGAGGGTTTTGGTCACAGAGAAATTCTCCACACACATTTCTGACTCGTAAAAATGCTTAAATAAGCTAAATGAACACAGAAAATTTCTCTCACATATGCCTGGTTCTTTAAATAACTGCAGTCTCTGCTGGGTGTTTGCATCCCGTGTGGATTATTTCAGTTTCCAGGTATGAAAGGGAGCTGCGGGAAACAAAGGTGACAGAGAGGAGGACACCTGCCACAGAAACATATGGGACAAGCAGGCTGTGATGAGATGAGATGTGACAGCCAAAGGGATCCCTGGAGAGCCATGAGGGCTCGGGTCGAACCCTTGAGCGGAGGACTCGTATGTGAGCGTTGGAGAAGTCCTGAGAGTCAGCTGAGACTGCAGGAAGGACCGCAGAATATTCAGGTTCTGACTTTTTTTTCCTGCAAAATGCACCTGGCCATTTATTATGGTTTGTGCAGACCTCCATGGGCCAATGCACCAAATACATCAAACAGCTTAGAAAGATTCTGCAAACAATTGTATGTAATTTTACATATAATGCAACGGGACATGAAGGAAACAGGTAAGAAAGCCACCCCCTTTAGCTCTATTGCTCAGGTAGACTTCACATTATAAACATCATTCAGAGTTTAAACAGGTCACAGGAAGTCAGACTTTACATGACTGAACTGGTGTTTTGATGTTTTCCACACGATCACAGTTTAGATTTCACGATTTTTGGAGACTTCATGGTAATATGTTTACTTTAGTGTTGTGTACTCTAACTTTTGAGTAGTCTAAGTTTTCCAAATTAGTTGCAACAAAACAAAAAATATATAATGTGTGACCACCAGAGGCTTCTGCCACTCACATTTAAAGATTTTGGGAACAACGTACAGTTTTCACACAGCAGCTGTTTGAGGTTTACCTGCTTGTATGTGTGTATTTATGCCAGAAGGCAGTCCCACAAAACACTTCTTTTAAACAAAGTGCTTTCCCTAGCTCATGGAAAAATGCAATTGTAACCCCAATTTTTAAATCTGGAGATCGTCTTGAAGTCGGTAATTATAGGCCAATAAGTATTTTGCCTGTACTGTCCAAGATTGCTGAGAAGATAGCAGCTCAGCAGCTGATTTCCTATCTTAGCAAAAGCAACCTTGGTTTACCTCTTTGAAAGCCAAACGCAATGCAGTTTGGCTTTCAGCCTAATCACTCTACCGAAACAGCCACACTATTTTTAACGGAACAAATACAATGTCAGCTAGATAAAGGGGGAGTGGTTGGTGCAGTTTTTTTTGGATTTCAGAAAGGCATTTGATACAGTCAATCATGATGTTCTTCTCTCCAAACTTTCACAACTTAACTTTACACCAGAAGCACTAAAATGGATGTCTTCATATTTGTCATGTAGGTTACAGTGTGTTAAGATCGATAATGTGTTATCTGACAGTGCCAGGTGCACCATGGGGGTTCCACAAGGCTCAGTGTTAGGTCCACTTCTTTTCAGCCTATACATTAATGATCTTCCACAGGTATGTCCTCAGGCCAGGAGTGGCTAATCGGGAGGGTCTGGAGAATTCCCGGTGGGCCGCATGATGTTTGGGCCGCATGGGCCGGTGTTATCTTTATTTGTTTATTTTTTTTTATTATTTTATTTTTATTTTTCTGTGCCGGTGTTCAGTCATGGCACTGGGGCCGCCGGGCTGATCTCATACGCTCCCTGCTGCTATAGGGTGCCTGCCCCTGAATCCACCTGCAGCTCTCGTTTTTTTCCTTGCAGGCGCGCGGTGCACCACGTGACACGCAGTGCACTCAGCCAATGGTGATGGAAAGATGGAAAGATTCACTTGTTGCCAGGACTGTTTCCATAGACAGAACTCAGTCATGGGGCAGAATCTACGGTTGTCTTTCAAACTGTGTCCTCATGCTATTGGACAACAAACAACATGACAAACTCACCGCTACGGATGTCAGTCAACGGGTTAGTCCACCATACACTGTCTACGAAGACACAAATACATCCTTTTTCTAAATAAAGGACTTAAGCACCTCTAGCTGCTCTTGACTCAATGAAAAGCCCAAGTTTAAATAGTCCAAATTTGATGCCAAAGCCATTTCAAACGAGCCAACACCATCTTAGTTGTTATGCTCCATTGAATCATCCCACCCACCAAACCAATAGAACGCTGTGATTGGCATAACACAAAACTGCTCAGGCCAATGGTAGACCTGCTGAGGCTCCTGTGGAGTGTGGCTAGACGGCATGCAGGGCTAAATCATTTTGCTTCGACTACTGTCTGTCTAGACTTCTAGGCTAACTCCTGATGTCAGCATTATTAAGTATAATTATAAATCAGCTTTTGTCTGGGATGGAGCCATATAATGAACATGATGTCCTCTTTATGAATATGTTAAAATAACCTTACAGTACCTTACAACTGGTAACATCAGGTTAGGTCCTATCTCTCATGGAGAAGCTTCTGCGTGAAGCATGGTGATTTCTCTTCCTCCTGCGCCAGCCTCTCCTGAGGGGTACCTCAGGGGTCTGTTCTGGGTCCTTTGTTGTTTTCCCTGTATCTGCTGCCCCTTGGGTCAATTTTTCAGAAGCACAAGGTCAATTTTCATCTATATGCTGATGACTGTCAACTCTATTTTCCCTTGAGACAGGGTTCTGCAGGCTCAATCAAACCACTCATTGATTGCCTGGAGGAGGTTCGAGCATGGATGGCTTCCAGCTTCTTAAGTTTTAATGAGGTCAAAATGGAGGTCGTTATTTTTTAATCCTAGCGCTACTCATGCTTCTATGCAAGAAGTTGACCTCTCTTCACTGGCCTCCTTTAAGAAGGAGCTAGTCACTGATCTGGGTGTGAAGTTGGGTGCGTCGCTAAAGCTAGAGACTCACATTAATGGAGTTTACGCTCTTGCTTTTTTTATCTTCGCTGTCTATCCAAGATCAAGCTTCTGGTGTCACAGGCTCACTTGGAAACTGTAGTCCATGCTTTTATTACTTCACATCTAGACTACAGCAACTCCCTTTATTCAGGTGTTAGCAAGGCTGCACTTGCGCGGCTCCAGCTTGTGCAAAACACTGCTGCTAGATTCCTGACAGGCACCAGAAAGCGGGAGCATATCACGCCTGTTTTGGCCAATCTGCATTGGCTTCCTGTTTCATTCAGGGTCAGCTTTAAAGGAAAAGTTCGCTTTTTTAGACATTAAGTTTTATGTGTTCCTTCACCCACCCAGTGCTCTGTAAACTTTGACCCATTTCACACACACCCCCCTGCTCAAAGATTTTCAGGGGAGAAGTGATTCATAAACGTAGTTCTGGCTAGTTTCGGGGCGCTTTATCTGCGCCGTTTAGCCTCACAAAAGGATTAGCCTCTGAAAGCATGGCTAATTTGCATCTCACAAACAAAGAGAAAAAATTTACAACGTCACATTACAACGGGACTAGTTTTTGTCATTCGTATCCCTGCGCCGGTCACCGCAGCAGCTAGAACGGGCTCGTGTCTGGCTGCTAATCCTAGCTGTATGAGTGAAACAACAACTTCTAAAGTCACTTAAAAGTAGTTTTTCTTAAATATATCGAGCCATGGTGCATACCTGCAGGTTCCCGGGTTGTAACAATAAGGATGTTACAGGATCACCTTTTCGGTTTGACACTTTTCCTGCTAAGGACGTTTCTCTAAGGCATCAGTGGCTTTTAGCAATCGGCTACTCCAAGGATACTCGGCTGGAACGAGTCAAAACCTTTCGTTTGTGCAGTGCACACTTCAAAGAGGATGATTACATCAGGAAAAAGTTCGGGAAAAGTGAAAGACTGTTTTTGAAGAGTTCGGCCGTACCAGAAATCTGGGTAAGTTTTGTTTTTAAAAAATTATTTATTCCGCTATGTCTGCCGTATTCATGCAATCATCTTCGCATTTTAGCGCATTATTTATGCAATCATCTTTACACCGATGGTTGATCATAGACTGCAGTAGCTTTGTCAACAATCTGTGTTGATGTGTGTGTTTTGTGTAGCAAATGCAATTCTTCATCCGTGTACTCTGGCTCATAAAGATATCCTAGTAGTAAAATAAGTTTCTTCTTCATCTGATATAGTGTTAAAATGAAATTCGTCATCAGATGAGACGGAGTCTGACATGTTTTCGGCATTCGGCAGTGAAACAGCTGACATACGAAGCGCTGTTTAATATCCGCGGGGACCGGCGCAGGGATACGAATGACAAAAACTAGTCCCGCTGTAATGTGACGTTGTAATTTTTTTCTCTTTGTTTGTGAGATGTAAATTAGCCATGCTTTCAGAGGCTAATCCTTTTGTGAGGCTAAACGGCGCAGATAAAGCGCCCCCGAAACTAGCTAGAACTACCTTTCTGAATCACTTCTCCCCTGAAAATCTCTGGGCAGGGGGGTGTGTGTGAAATGGGTCAAAGTTTACAGAGCACTGGGTGGGTGAAGGAACACATAAAACTTAATGTCTAAAAAAGCGAACTTTTCCTTTAAGATACTTGTCTTTGTTTACAAGTCTCTGCAGGGCTGTGCTCCACGCTATCTGTCCGATCTACTCACTCGATATGTCCCATCATGTGCACTTAGCTCATCACAGCAAGACTTGCTGGTTGTTCCACGGGTGAAGTGCTTGACCAGAGGAGAAGAGTCGGATGAAGACTCACTTTTATACTGTGGCGTTTCCTCAGCACGAGTTTTTTTTTTAATATATGTACATATGTATATATATATATATATATATATATATATATATATATATATATACATATATATTGTGTATATATATATATATATATATATATATATATATATATATATATATACTGTGTATATATATATATATATATATATATTAGATAATTTAGCCAGTTTTTATTCATTGTTAAACAGTTTTTTACTAACATCTTTGGTTTTATCTCCTGCTTTTATTTGTCTTAATGTATATTTTGTGGGCCCTGGTATGGGTCAGTAATGTTTTAAATTCTTTTGCGTGTGTACAGCACTTTGGTTCGCCTTCTGCCTGATGGAAAGCGCTTTATAAATAAAGTTGATGATGATAATGATCGTCAACATACAATTCTGTATTCATTTTTAACAGCTTGTACTCTGGTCACAAAGAGTCCACTCTTCTTACTGATGTT